>JAQZBX010037643.1:0-23725 GCA_029593785.1 Cabassous unicinctus | reverse complement strand
CTTAAATATACTATAACATGGATTTCTTACTGTGAATCATGTAAAAAAAAAATAGAAAGCTAATGATACAGAATATCTGGATGCTGTGAGCTACTCATACCTTACTACAAATGAGCTTCATAAATCTGCATAATTCCCAATAGCTAAGTAAAGTCAACTACCACTGAATTCGTGTTTTGATGAAGGGTAGTATAATGTGAGGAGCAGGGGATTCGTGGGGAGGACTGGCTAGGTTGAGCACCTCAGTTCTGGTTTTCCAATGGTCTCTATCAAATTCTGGAAGCAACTGAAAGTGGACTGTTGCAGCATTACAACTCCAATCAGGAGTGTCACTAAACTTAACCTAATTGGAAATTAACCTAATGGACAGAGCTTTGGATGTACATTTGATTTACTGTTTTGTCTGGACAGAGATAGTCCAAAGTTTGGTTCCACATTGATTCATGAGCTGAAGTTAAGGATTTGGCTGGATGGCTGAGGATTTGGAAAGAATGGGATTGGAAGGCTGGTGAACAGGGAGCCTGGAGAGGACATACCTGGATGTACCTCTCAGAATGGGGACAGAATGTGAAAATATTTGTGACCCATGTGAATACTCACCAAAGGCATGCACTGCAAAGGAAGCAATAAACAAAAAGGTGGATAAGATGACATATTCTGTGGTTTCAGGCCTCCTCTTTCCCACCATCTCAGTGCTTGCTTGCTCAAAAGGAACATGTGCAAAGAGGTCATGACTGAGGCTCTGCATGACCTTTCACGCAGCAATGCTGATTTCACTAATGCCTTGCTGAGTGCTTTATAACATACTAACCATTGCTGAGACACTGATAGAACGTCTTTCCCTGGGGGACCAGACAGCCATGCCTTGTCAGGTTGACTACATTGGACCCTTCCATTGTGGAGTGGATAGCAATTTTTTCTCACTGCATCAGTCACATAGTTTGAGTACGGATTTGTCTCCCCTGCTCCTAGTGTTTCTGTATATCATCTATAAACTCACAGAACACCTTATTTACTGTCACAATATTCCTCATAGCAATGCTTCTGAACAAAAAAATCACTTTCATGGAAGAATAAGTGAGGTGATAGAATTATGCACATAGAATTTGCTGGTTTTTGCCACATACTCCATTATTCAGAAACTGCTTCCCGAGAGAACAGTGGAAGGAAAAGTCTATCATGGTGCCAAGTGGAAGAAAGTATCCTAAAATGGTGGGGTTTATCTTATAGGATGAAGTATGTGCCTTAAATTAGGAACGAGCATCTAGTACATTTTTCTCCCATAGCCAAAATACATAGATCTGGAATTGAGGGGTGAAAGGAATACTAGCGTCTCTCATGATTATACTTTATGACTAATGTGCAGAATATTTGTTTCCTTCCCCACAACTTTTGCTCCCACAGTTTGGAGGTTCTAAATCTTGAGGGAGGAGACATAACAACATAAAATGGTTTTGCTGAATTAGGAGATGAGGCAGCCATCTGGCTATTTTTCCCTCTTCTTACTCTTGAACCATAGACAAGGAAGGAAGATAGTATACCACCAAAGTCATCAATTTTGATTTCAAGAGGAAATCAGGCTGGTGTTATACACTGGGTGCAAGAAAAGAGTTCTGAGTCCCAAGTACATAGGAATTTTCTATAAGCATCTAGGAACTGATAACCCCAACCACCACCGTTTGTTCTCCCAGAATTAAGAGTGGTACCTTCCTAAATTTATTCTCTTTGTGTATGGTCAGTGCTACCTATTTGCTGGCTTTGTCCTCTAATAACTGGTTAGTGAATTTCTTATATTAAATTCTCTCTGTTGAATAACCTGGTGTGGTTTATGCATTCCTGATTGGATCCTAATATAACAGGCCATTGTGGGAAAGGATTTGCCTGATTGAGTACCTCTGTGCTAAATTTAGGATCAAGGTGAGAGAACCCAGGGCTGGACAGGATTCCCTAAAAGAAAAATGGAAAGAGAATGGTATATTGAAGATCACTAAAAATGTCCCATCTCTTATATCAGTATTTTCAGTAGAATAAAAGTTTCCAAATCGGCAAATAAAGGCTATGAAGCCTTCTTCCTTTTTACTGCCTTAACCCAAATATTTGCCCATTGTAACATTAATCACTTCAGCACTTTCAATTATGATCAGAGATCCAGTGAATATAAAGTGTAATTCAGTGAATATAAAGTGTAATTTATAGACAAAAAATTTTACAAATGTGTTATTGAATAATTAGATTTCTTAAAAAAAATAAAATAAAAAGACAAAATAGAAGACAAATAAATCAGTGGAATAGAATAGAGAGCCCAGAAATAGACCCATGCAAATATAGTAAACTAATTTTTTAAAAAATTATATATATATATATTTTTCTCATTGTGGTTCCCCCCCACCGCCCCAAGATGGCTCCCTTGTCTGTTTGCTCATTGCATTTTGCTCACTGTTTGCACTCATTGTCTGCTCATTGTTTTTGTTCATTGTCTGCTCGTTGTCTGTTTATTTTTTCTTTAGGAGGCACTGGGAAACGAACCCGGGACCTCCCATGTGGGAGGCAGGCATTCAACTGCTTGAGCCACATCTGCTCCCAGTAAACTGATTTTGACAAAGAAGCAACAGCAAGTCAATGGAGAAAGGATAGTCTTTTTAACAAATGGTACTAGAACAACTGGAAACCCACATGCAAAAACAGGAATTCAGACACAGACCTTATACATTACACAAAAATTAACTCCAAATGGATCATAGACCTAAATGTAAAGCACAAAACTATACAGCTTCTAGAAGATAACAAGGTTTGGTGATGAGTTTTTAAGATACAGTCCCAAAAACATGATTCATGAAAGAAAAAATCAATAATGTGGACTTCATTAAAATTTAAAACTTCTGCTCTGTGAAAAACACTTTCAAAGAGAATGAAAAGGCAAGCCACAGACTGAGAGAAAATATTTGCACAGCACATATCTGTTAAAGGATTTGTATTGCAAATATGTAAAGAACTCTTAAAACTCAGCAATAAAAAAACAAACAACACAATTACAAAATGGGCAAAAGATCTGAACAGCCACTTCACTGAAAAAGATATACAGATGGCAAATAAGCATAGGAAAAGATGCTCAACATCATATGTCATTAGGGAAATGTAAATTAAAACAACGGTATACTACTGCACACCTTTGACAATACCAAATGTTGACAAAGATGTGGAATAACAAGGACTATCATTTATAGCTGGTGGGAATGCAAGATGGTATAGCCACTTTGGAAGACAATTTGGAAATTTCTTACAGAGCTAAACCAAGGCATACCACATAATCCAGCAATTGCTATCCTAAGTTTTTACCCAACTGAAAACTTATGTCTACACAAAAACTTGTACATGAATGTTTATGACAGCTTTATTCTCAATTGTCAAAAATTAGAAGCAGCCAAGTTTCCTTCAATAGGTGAATGGATAAATAAACTGTGGTACATCCATATAGAGGAATATTATTCAGTGATAAAAAGAAATGAGCTATCAAGCCCAAAAAGCCATGAAGGAAACTTTAATGCATATTTCAAAGTGCAAGCAGCCTGTGTGAAAAGGCTATATAGACTGTATGACTCTAACTATATGACATTCAAGAAGGCAAAACTCTAGAGACTTAAGTAAAAAGGTCCGAGGCTGCCAGGGATTTGTGGGGAGGGGAGAAGGATAGCAATAGATGGAGCAAAGGGAGTTTTTAGGAAGGTGAAATTATCCTGTATGATACTGCAATGATGGACTCATGACACTGTGCATTTGTCAAAAACCCACAGAACTGTACACGCAAAGAGTGAACCCTAAGGTAAGCTATGGATTTTAGTTTAATCAATCAATTATCATTTTAAAAAATAGATGATGTGGTTCAATTGCTATCTACTTTCAAGAATGGGGGTGGGAAAGTGCTTACGAAGTTGTGAAAAAATACCTTAGAGACTACAATAAGTAAAATAATTATGTATGTAAAAATTGTTTCAACTCTATTATTCCCTTTTAAGATAGTGCTTAAAGAAAAATCTCATTTTTCAGAAATGAGCAGGCGCTGTGAAAACATAAATTACAATTTTCCTCTAGCTCTTCCCCCTACAAAAGTCATGTTTGTGGTGCTTCTTTGAGCCCCAAATTCAAAGCAGCAATGCAGAAATACTATATGGTCCATCATATACTTGTTGAATATCTCAATCATGAACCACAGGCAGTGTCATTAAAAATTTCCAGTAATATAATTGATTTTGGATTCAACCTGTGTTTTTCCCTCCCTGCATATACAATTCCTCAGATATGGTTAGTTTGGCTATGGGTTACACGTGACCACTCCAAAGAGGTGCTGTGAGGAGGGTCCCATCCCAAAATTCTTGGGGGCAGCAGCACCTTATCAATAGTGAAGGACCAGCACTTGGCGGTCATAGCTAAAGGAGTAAGACAGTAATCAAGAGTTGTGGAAAAGTAGGGTGCGACCAGATGTTCTTAGATCGCTGGATACTGGATAAGCCTCCAGGATTCTGGTACAAACTACGGAGAGGAAGCCCTCCAAACTGGCTTTCTTCACGTCTCGACATGCAGGAGCTTTCACCAGATACCAATTGATCTATAAAAAGAAAGAAATATGACCTTCTTACATTGGAACATTGTGGAACAATTAATGACTTTAACCTGGATGTTCTTGTTTCTGAGAGGCTAGTAAAATGTAAATGTTACCACCAGTGTACTAACAGGTTTTCAGTGGGACAAAAGAGATCTCATTGCATCAAACAGTCCATCAACTGTAAGATGCATCAGGACTTCAGAATTATCAAAGCTTTAAAAAAATGACCTAGAATTGAGGAAATATACTAATTAGACTTTTTAAATGGAATTTAAATAAAACATTGTAGAATACATGACACTTCTCTGAATTTCCTTAACACATTTTGAAAACCACTGGCTTAGATGATCTCAAAGGTATTCGACCTCTAAAATACTACTAGATTAGTCTGATCATTTTTCTCTTTGTCTGAGAGCCCTTTTAGTTGGAGGCGGAGGAGTTTTGATAGAAGAGGGAAGAGGGCATTTCTATCTAGGAACTTGTGCCTCTTCACGTGTCTCAGTAGAATGCCTCTGTTTGAGGTATTGGACTGCTAGAGGACTTGGAGGAAGGAACTATGGATGTAGAAGATGACCTAAGGCTAGAGGGATTATGAGAAAAACTGGGATATTTATTAATTTTGCCTAAGCACCTGGTGACCATGGCCATACAAAATCCTCTAAAAGCCATTTGCACACCTTATGGAAATGAAGGATAAGAAAAATAATTTGTGCTTAGCATGTGAGAGCTGACATTCATAATTAATCAGCCTTAGCAAAGAAATTCACAGAGAAGGATGGAAGCCTAATGGTAAAAGAGAAAGAACGCTCAATTATAATATAGAAAATCTGGGCTCTAGCTTCAATTTGGCCACAGAAATGTTTCTGAGCCTCAGTTTACTCCTGTGTGAAAGGGTAATAGTAATACTTACAACTTTCTCCTTTCTTTTCCTCTACAAAACTCCCATTCCTTCAATGCTCCCACCTAAGTGTTAAATAGAAATAATATACTAAATATCAAGTCATTTTCTCTTATCTAAAATTTCAAGATAAAGATATCAAAATTTCTAACTAACATATGTTTTACAAAGTACACTCTCTTATACTGAGAAAAGAATCAACTTGTTCTCATAAAGATTTGTTCACACCTGAAGTATGACATTCTGTTTCCTCCAAGAAAACGTTATATCAAAATTTGACATGTACTTGTTCCGTGTGAATAATACCACATAAACCTGGCATAATATATTTAAAACAAAGCAGGGGCTAAATAAGCCATTATTCCCCCATCATCACTTTCAGGAAATCCAACAACTTGCTTCCTTAAGATGTTTCAATTGTCCCAAGAGATTGAGTTATTGAATATTTTTAAATCCTTTTCTCAAGGGTTGCTGTTCTTGCTTTAGTTACAAGAAAAAGCCTTAGAAGCTGAGGATGGTAGACTGAACACTCACCCATGTTCTCTCTCCTCCAAGCCCAAAAGCCATAAGTGTTATAGTAGGCCGTCATAGCACGTGGGAGACTGATTAGCAGTGGAGGAAAAGGGGCTCAGTAATACAGCAGAGTTAAAGAAATCACAGTGAACAAGGGCTCCCAGAGGGCATGTGGACATGAAGCTCAGAACTCTGGACTATGGGATGCAGGCACATTAGGTGCAGAAGACAATTGAGACTGGGATCTGAAAGAGAAGGGGTTAACTAAAGCCTGTATGTTGACTAGTGGCCCCACCTCAACATTCCCTCCTCACTGCTACCACCTCTAGTGACTAAACACCAACAAACATGCACCTACCTTCTAGAACTTTTTCTCTAGAGAAATGAAATAATCCAGACCAAAGACATGATTTTCTAATATTTGGGAAATCTATAGCACAATGGCCAACACACCATCGACTTACCCCAAAAGCAAAGTCCTTAACAAGCCCTATGAAAGATAACATAGATTCAATTTAGCTTTTTCATGTGTCACTCTTAAATATGAACAAGCAATAAAGGATCACCAAACATTTGAGGGAAATCACTTCCAACATGTAAAAAGAGTCAAACCAGAAGGTAGAATGGCTCTTGAGGAACTAATATACTAGCAAAATAAGAAAGAAACAAAAGTTTTACTGGTACTGTTTGAGGTTTCAGACATGTGAATGTCTCACTTTGATATATTTTTAATTGTTAGAATAAACCATAAGAAATTGCCATTTTTAAAAAAGATTTATTTATTTTTATTTATTCCCCCACCCACCCCATTGTTTTGCGCTTGCTGTCTGCTCTCTGTGTGTTCTTCTGTGTCTGCTTGTCTTCTTTTTAAGCAGCATGGGGAACTGATCCCGGGACCTTCTGGATTGGGAGAGAGGCGCCCAATCTCCCACACCACCCCAGCTCCCTAGTCTGCCGCACCCCCCACAGTCTCTTCCCCCTGTCTCTTTTTGTTGCGTCATCTTGCTGCACCAGCTCTCTGCTCAGGCCAGCACTCTGCTCAGGCCAGCTCACCTATGTGAAAACATAAATTATGTGGGCCAGCTTGCCTTTCACCAAGAGGCCCTGGGAATCGAACCCTGGACCTCTCGTATGGTAGATGGGAGCCCAATTGCCAGAGCCACATCCGTTTCCCATAATTGACATTTTTATATGTCAAAATAGTAAAATATCAGCCATTTTGCATGTTCCAAATAACAATAACAAAAAAGAGAACAGAATTTAGTCAATATCAAAGCCAGCAACCAACAAAACAAGGGAGTGGAGGATTTTGTAATTATAAATGTAATAAAATCATGCATTTTTATTGAGCTTTAAAGTTCCAAAACTTATTTTTACACATCGCCTACATGATCTTCAAACAACCTTATAATCATAAATATACCTAAAAAAATTTAACAGCTCAGAAATCCAAAGTTCAAATAAATGAAATTATCTGCTTGAACACAGCTTTAATTTGACAAGCATTTGGTGGAAAAGGAATGAGAATTCAGGCTGCCTGACCTTCATTTTCTACTTTCATTACCCAAGAGAAGTCCGCCCAGAAGAATCCTGGGAAGGATGTGTGATAGAGGCAATGGGAAAAGGGCAGAGTCAAAGATGATATATAAACAGAGGTAAAAGAAGGAAGGCCTTAACTACAAGAACATATGTCCATGGAGTTAGAAGTTGCATGAACCCATGTAATTAGAGAACATCATGTTGACAGCAGACTCTTGAACTGACCCAAGGGGAAAAAACATCCACGACACAGATTCCAAGAAGGATAAACTTGAAATATTCCAGATGTGAAACCATCGAAACTCTCACTTGGAAGCAGTGGCCTAGATAACTGCACAAATATCCATGTTCAGAAATCAAAATGACTTTATACACTCACACACACACACACACAAATAAACGTAGGGAAAGCCTTTGTAAGAAGTTGTTGGAGGCGGAATTAGCAAATGTGCCACACACGCCAACAGTAAACCAAGCAAAGGGCAAATGAGTTACCTTGACTGCTGGAAGATATACCAAGGGCGGGATAATTGCTATTTCCCACTGGGACCCTTCTGTTCTTGACCGTGACTGAAACCCATTTACACACTACAATGACCATGTGTTTGCTGAATCCAACTCAGCTCCCTTTAGAACCAAAGGATTGCCTCTGTGACACATGCAGAAATGATTTTCTTTTTCTTTTTGTACCCAGCCTCTAGGAAATAAGAGAACAGCTGCAGAAGAGAGAGAGGAAATACACACATTGGAGAGAGAGAGATGGTGCCTGGTGAGAAACTTTCAGTACATTCTAGTCCCAACAACTTATAACTATTCAGGTGGTGATTAAAGATATTATTGAAAAGCAGGAAATACAGCTTAAGTCACAGCTTTCCTTGAGGAGCACTGCATTGCAGGCACAGAGCTGCCGTGGCCACATGCCAGAGATGTCTTCAGGAAATATCAAAGGCCTGGCGTTTTATCGAGACATAAAACATTACCACCTATGTTTATGCAGGCCCATTCATGTTTACATAAAATTCCCATACCTCCCCACTCTTAAACCTTCTATTCAAGCTACAGATGCCTCCGCTCCAGAAAGAGCAATAGATTTTCTGGTAGCACCTCAAATTAAAAAGGAAAATGCCTCATTTCATTACCTAGATTAATGACTGCAGAAGACTTACACTGCTCTTTTCAGACAAAAATGTCGATTCTACATGGACTATTGCTACCATTAAGACCTCCTAGCAGTAAAGAAGGGGAAAATCACCAAGAAGTGCTGGTTCTGTGGAATGAAGCAGCACTACTTTTTTGTGTAAAATGCAGTGACACCATGTTATGTCAGTGGGATAGTGACAAAAGCTTTGCTCCAATATTTTAGCTATTGCCTAATCCCATCCAACTTTTCATTCTGTGTGAATATGAACCTCCTTGATCTTTCAAAGTATCTTCTTTGGAAATGTGTAAAAATAAAATAAGTTGAAATTCTATGACCCCCAAGAAAAAATATTCAGCTTCAGCAGAGAGCCCTTGTAATCCGGAGCATGTTGGGTTATTAATGCCAGCTATTTCAAATGCAATGCTCATGGGCATTTACTATTACCTGACTCGAATAATAAAAGTAATGCAATAGTCTCGTTGCTATGCCTCTTCTAAATTTTGTGGATTTCATCAAGTCACTCAAATCCTCAGGCTACCTGTTCTTCTTTTGGAAAAAGAAGAGAACATGTGTAACATGTTCATTCTGCAGGATTCTGGAACCCTGTGAGAATGGACCCAAGTAAAGGATATAGAATGCATTAGCCAGCACACTAAAAGTGGCAATCCTGGGAAATTAGTGTTGATTACTGTTCAACATCATAAGCTCAGCTTTATTCACATCTTGTATTAAACAGATCTCACTTGCCAAGTGCACAGGATGCAAACTGACAGACAAGCTTTGAAATTTCATGTGAACCGAGAACTGTCATGCAAGTAAAACAATGAGACGATTAAAAAGAATATCATATGTCTTGCCTGAAAGCTTCAGCATATAAATTTACGTGGCACCATCTTTTCATTTAGAAATGTGTTTAGATTTTATAGATTTTTGCTAGATTTTGTTATGTAAGCTTTATGTACTGAAAGGTCTTAATTAAAAATTTTTAAATGTTCAGTAAAATATCTGCCAGACTAGTTTGAAATATATACAATAAACCTGTCATGTAATTTATTTTCTCTAAAAACAAGCCTCTTATACAAATTGCCCATGAAACTTCTATTTAGAATTTGAGGTCATTTAGGGCTTAGTGTCATGTAAACAAAATTCTCCAAAATGCTAGGGTTCTTTTTTGGGGTGTTACATTCCTACAAACCATGATCAAGCCAGGTTTTTTCAGCTATTGGAAAAACAAACCCTTCTTGGGCTGGGATCTCAAATGCTTAGGGTGATGCCAGATCAAGTCTTCATTAATGAGTCATAATTTCCTAAATACAATTTTTTATAGAAAAACAGATACACCTTTAACATTTTTTGATCTGGCCAAGGCCTCAAATACTTCTACTGCAATAAAAGTTGAAAAATGGTGATCTTGATAGCTTTGATTCAGAGAAAAAATATTATGGAGAATCTGTGTCCTCTTAGCGTTCTTAGTTTACTGAGAGGTTGAGGAGAGAACATTTCCATCTAAAGTAGTAGGACTTCTGAGTATTGTCTCAGCTTGCTGGGGCTGCCATAACAAAGCACCACAGAGTGGGTGGCTGAAAACAGCAGGCATTTTTTGTTTCATAGTTCTGGAGTCTAGAAGTCTGAAATCAAAGTGTCAGCAGGGCCGTGCTTCCTCTTACCCGTGGAGGGGAGAATCCTTCCCTGCCTCTTCTAGCTCCTAGTGCTTTGCCATCAGTGGTGGACTCTGCTTCAGGCATCAGTCACTTGGCGCTCTCCCCACATCTGTCTGTGTACAATTCTCCCCTTCTTATAAAAACTACAGTTAATCCAGTTCTGCCTCACCCTAACAAATAACATCTTCAAAGACCCTATTATCAAATCAGGCCACATTCACAGGACCGGGGTTAGGACCTGAACATGTCTTTTGGGGGAGACACCATTCAACCCATAACAAGTATTAAATGATACAGTGGAAAGTAGCTGGCAAACCCCCTTTCACCATGTACTAGGTTTCAGATCTTGACTATAACTTTTTGGAATTTCAATTTCTTTATAGATAAAATAAAAATAACAATATCGACTTCACAGAGCGCTGTGTGGTATGCTTACTTGGGAAGTGTCTAGAACAACATTTGGCCCAGAAAAAGGAGTCAATGAACTCATTCATTTAACAATTGCATGCTGTGCTAAGTAAAGGCAAAAGCATGCAATTACTAGAACTTTAGAGAACTGCACACAGTTCAGTACAGCTGGAGAACAGAGTGCACAGAGCTAATGAGGAGAGCTGTGGCTTCAGGGATCAGCAGGAACCAATCCTGGAGGACCTAGGTGCCACGCTTATTACTAAAGTTCCTAATTCTGTGTTTCCATGCCTTCAATATCAAAGATAATTATTTGTGCACATTTTCTACCCTGTAATACAGTTATTTGTATTACATCCCTTATTTCCACCGGTGTCCTATAAGCAATTTTAAGAACAGGGACCGCATCTTATTCCTTCTGCCAACCCATAGGACCTAGCACAAGCATTCACTAAAAGTGTGTAGACTAAAAAAAATAAATGGAAAGTATAAGTGTCATTCAATACAGAGAACTAGTATTAGAAGGGACAAGGTGTAGAAAGTAGTAAGTTCTATGAGCAGTCATTTTGCCCAAATATCTGATGACAGGGGATTTGCTGTGCGATGCCCCCAAGTCTTGTGATTTCTGATTCCTTGTCTTACCCTTCACACAGCAACATGCTTGGCTTTAAACTCACCAATCTAAAATAAACTATATATTAATCTAATTGAAGGTGGAGTAAGGAGACAATTAGGAAACCTACATAATTTAGTTATACAAAACGTCCTCTGCATATTTACAAGAAAGTAAGCACTATGATACATCTTTTAAAGAAAATTTGCAAAGTATTTCACTGTTTTCAAATATTCACTGTTTCCTGTTTGGGGGAATTCAAACTACTATTATGAGTATAATTTGTATTCCAATTCCTCCAGGAACCTGAGCAAGAATTGCTATCAGGGAAATTAATATTCCCCTTAGGTCATTGATAAAAATGTGTCTCCATTATAAATATTTTAAAAGTATTATTAGTTTTTGTTTTTGTTGCTTCTTGTAACATAAATCTCATATAATCAAACTGATTTGGGAAGATGTAATGTGGTATTCAGTCAAAAAAAAAATAGTTATTTAACTTTTATTTGAAGTTCTTTACAAATGTGTGACCAGAATTAATTAAGTCTTTCTTTTGGGAGGTGGTCTCTGAGACGGCCCCCAAAGAGCCCTGTCTCCTTGTATCCATGCTTTTGAGTGAACTCCCGAGGGTGGGCTGAACCTAGAGATTTGTTTCTAGTAAATAGAATATGGCAAAAAATGATGGGATGTTCCATCCAAGACTAGGTTACAAAAAGCTTCTGGCTTCCCTCTTGCTCATCCTCTCTTGTTCGCTTATTTGCTCGCTCTGATATAAGCCAGCTGTTAGGTTGTAAGCTGCTTTATGGTGAGTAGCAAAGAAGGCTACTCACAGCCAGCGATGAACAGCGGCCTCGGGCCAGCCTGAGTGGAACTGAATCCTGCTAACACCAACGTGAATGAGCTTGAAAGCAGAGTCTCCCTCCACTGAGCCTTCAGATGAGATCACAGCCCCAGCTGACAATCTGATTGCAGACTTGTGCAGAAACCTTGAGGCAAAAGTCCCCAGCTTAGTCACACTTGGATTCGTAGACCACAGACATGTCAGTTATTTTAAGCCAATAATTTTGGGGCAATTCGTTATGTGGCATTAGACATTAAATATGTTACCCCAACCTGAATCCTTACTTTTAAGAAGTATTTACGGAAATGTTTAGGGGAAAAGTAACTCAATATCTCCAACTTACTTTCAAATGGTTCAGAAAAAAAATAATATGCACATTTGTAAAAATATATCAGAAGAAGGGAGTAGCTGTAGCCAATGGTTTGAATGCCTGCTTCCCATGTACAAGGTCCCAGGTTCAATCCCTGGTACCTCCAAACAAAAACTATATATATATATCAGGAGACATGGATTGATAAAGCAAATGGACAAAAATGTAAACAATTTGTGTAAAAGGCAAAGGGTACGCAGTTCTTTGTACCATTCTTATAATTATTTCAATTCATATAAAAATAAAAACTTACCCAGAAGGACAATTTAAAAGACCAATAAAGAAGAGAATGAGTGAAAAATTATGAAAGTGGAGATTGACATAAGTGTGTGAATGAAAATTATACAAAAATGAGTGAGCGCTGTACTCTTTATTAGATATGCATATGTTACCAGCATATGGAATCACTTGGCTAATATATAAAAAATACAAGGTTTTGAGAATAGTGTGTCATTGTCTAATCCAGAGAAATAATATCTATTAAGAAAAAAAAAAAACTGACTTACATAAACAAAGAAAACTCATATAAGACAAATCATTAAAAAGATTAATTTTATAAATAGAGTTATTGTGTTAGTTTGGAAAATCTAAAAAAAGTCTTCGTGGATGCTAGCTATTTTAACTACTTTTTTGTTGGGCAGAGTCATTTTTATGAAGAAAAAAGTGTGTTTTTCTATTTTTATACTTATAGCTATATAATTCAATAACTAGCATGCCTCTGATTTTTTAGGAAACATGTCACACTGGGAATTCTTATTCCTACTGATAAATTAATTTGTACAACCGGTTAAAGAAACAATTCAGTAATAAATATCAAAAGCTTTAAAATATAGCTTTTTACTTAGTATTGCAGAAATTTCTGTGGGCAAGTGGAGTGTTTCAAGAAAACTTTAAGCACAAAAATGTATACAACAGTGTCATATATAATCATGAAAAATATTCCATGGGTACAACAAAAAGAAAATGAATTAGCAAATGGGAAAACATGGGATATTATGCTATCATTAAAATTGTGTTTATAGATTTTTTAACATGGGAAACAAACTTAAAAAGCAGTGTATAAAAATGGTAATGTACAGTATAATCTCAAATACTTTTTAATGCATAAAAAGACTGAGAGAAAAACATCAGTTTTTCTTTACACTATTATCTACCTCAAATCAGCCTGTGAAAGAATTATAATTATGTGTATATGCTAAGAATTAATATATGATAATATACAATAATCCATTATCTTGTAGCAGAAATGAGAATGGTTTATCTGATATTTTCTTTAAAATTAAGGCTATTAAGAAGACGTCTGTCAGTTGTGTTTAAAAAAAAAAGATATTGGTAAACTACGGACTTAATTTGCTAAAAAGTGGGCACCAGGGAAAAATTAGAGAATTTTTGTTGTCATTTTTAAAGAATATGTGTGCATGCCAAAATTCAAGAGCAATTACATAAAGAGTTTATTTTTCTAAGAATATTTATACATGGTCTAGAGAGAGATGTTTTATTTTTATATCTTAGAGTACAGTACACATGTCAAATATAATTGAAATAATACTAAGCTAGTTATTTTGTGATCAAATCATATCTGTATGTCAGCTTCAAACCATTTGCTGATAAGATTTTTTGAAGCAAAAAGAAAGTTTAAATTGCTTTAAAATATCAACATTTTCCATTAGAGTCATTTGTTCCCAAAAGGTTAACCAATGGAGAATCTTCAAAAGGAGAATTAGTGGGTATCTTTCATTTAGCTCACTCAACAGTGCTTACAAAACACAAAATAATCTTCATTTCAATATGTAATATTGCTTTGGGTGAAAAAGAAGAAAAATAAACTTCAAAAACTCAAGGTCTTTAGCATCCTGGATAATATCCAGAATGATAATTCCTGTGAGACATTAGCATCAAGTGACTACTGGCTCCTCTTACAGTTAAAGCAATGGTTTTCAACTGGAAGGGATTTTGTCCCATTTGGCAAAATCTGGAGACATTTTTGGTTGTCATAACTCACGCCAGGGGGGCGGGGAGTGGCTACTGACATATCTAATGGGTAGAGGCCAGGGATCTGCGAAACATCCTACAATGCAGGAGACAGCCCCTTACACACACACAAAATATCCTGTGCAAAATCTCAATAAGGCTGAGGTTGAGAAACCCTGGATTAAATGAAACTTCAAAATGATACCCTTTATCATCAGACTCCAGATTCTACTTATATATATATCTCACTTAAGGAAAAAAAATCATCATGCTTCTTCATTAATGTTCTTTATTAACTATGATTTAAAAACACACATGGGGAGCAGATGTGGCTTAAGCCATTGATCTCCTGCTTCCCACATAGGAGGTCCCAGGTTCAATTTTCCGCTCTGGTACCTCAAAAAAAAATAAACAAAACAAAACAAAAAAAACATCACACACATGCTTACCTAATCATAGTAAACGATAACCCAAATAAGTACACGCTTTATTTGGGTTGAAATCTAATAGCTAAACTGAGAGTCCTCTGATTTTTGTGTCCCAGGACTTACCTTCACGGATTTTTTCTTTCATCACTCCCATTGTCAAATAGACAGTCACCTCTTCTTTCTGCTGTTTACACCTGTCTCTATCAGTCTTCTCCACAATCTCCATCCCATGTTCCAATTAATCTCTAATCTGCTATAAATAATATAACTAAACTTGTTCATTTCGTGTTAGATGCCAGATGCCAGAGAAGACCCTGCTCTAGAGGGTTCTCCCAGAAGTAGATTGATGGGCTTAATAGCATCTTACTCACCTGTTTAGTAGCCTGCTGAAAATATCAGATAATTAAGCTTGAGAGAATTTGTGTTGCTGTAAATATACTGGAAGAAAAATAAAGGAACTATGTTATTATTTTCCCAGCAAGAGAACTAAGGGGGAAATAACAAATGTTTATCGATGTCTACTATGTGCCATGGTACATGTTTTATATGATTACTCATAGCCTATGAAGAAACTCGCTACTCAAAGTAGTTAAGAGACTTGCCTGTGGTCTCCCAGTTGCTTATAAGTGGTGGATTTAAGTCTTTCTGTATCCAAATCTGCACTTTTTTCATTTTACCATACCAAGGTTGGTATCTTGAACACCCTGAGCAGTTTCTCCATTTTAGCCAATTGGCTAAAGACCTCCTAGGCAGATCAGGGAGGATGCCATGATTTTTACATTTTCACTACTGCCTAAGCCATTATTAATGTCTGTTTATCAAAGGATATTGGACTTTTCCTCTCCCTGTTTTTTTTTTTTTGTTGTTGTTGTTGTTTTTCCACAAAGCTTAGGACTCTGTACTTTTCATTCCTGGAAAATTACCTTTAAAAATCACTTGCATGTAGAGGCAACAAACTATATTATAAATGAAATATCAGGGAGCCGAGGTGGCGCAAGAGATTGAGCACCTCTCTCCCACTCTGGAAGGTCCCAGGATCCATTCCTGGTGCTGCCTACAGAGAAGACAAGTAGACACACACATATTTATTTATGTGTGGCAATAAATAACGATAGGAACATGCATCCTGCTATTTGTCATTAGTATCCCCACATTTTTTTGTTGTCGTTGAGAAATACATAACTGAAGCGCATTAGCCATATCAGCATTATTTTCTGCTTAGCAGTCTGTGGAACAACAGAGGTCTGTGAAAAATTTAAATCCTTAAATATGCACAATAATGACCGGAGGCGAATGTCTTCGGCTCAGCGCTGTGTGTAGTCTCAGCACAGCTCCATTTCAGCTGGCATCTTACTTTAACCAAAGCTCACCGCAACTATAAATAGTTCGCAGAGGCAAAGTACTGCTATTCAAAATTACAAACAGTCTTCCCTGGGACAGTATTTTCCTTCTGAAAACATCTGAGTCCTAACATTTTCTAGCTTTGGGGGAGGCAAAGAAAGAGTGGGTTATTTTAGAAATTTAATTTTTTTTTTAACCTTCCAATTTTAATAGTCTTGGCCCTTCTATGGCCTATATAGATATTTTCCCATAACCAATAACATACCATAAGCCTCAGGAGAAAGTTGCTTTTTTTTTTAATATCACCAAGCCTCAAAAAATATTTTGTTTCTTACTAGTTCACAACTTGTGTTTCAAGGATAACAAAATAAATAGAAATTCATTCTTAAGTACTGACCCTTTGGATATTTTGATTGGCTCTGGGTATATAGGAAAAGAAGGAAGATGGGTATGGAAAGAGCCTGAACGCAATGCAGAAGTGATACTTCCCAGGGGACAGAGCTGTGTTTAGCCAAACTAGGGCATATTGGGTTTGCACTGTACATTTCAGAGACCAGAACTAGGCCAGATACGTGTCACTGCCATGTTACAACAGGATTATGATGTATTTGGCATTTCTCTTCATAGACAAAGAGATCAGCTCTCATCAGGTTGACAATGATTTTGCAACTATAGGTATGAAAAAGGAAAACCTTGTCATGCTGATATAGATAATGTGTATAAATGTGCAAATACTCCCCAGTGAACCGATGCTTTTACTGTATCACTTGTACACATGCACTTATAGTGAGTGCACTTTTAGTGAATCTAGTGGGTGTGTGAATTTAGAATTTCAAGGATCATTTTATGCAGAAGCATTATAGCTAAAAAAAAAAAAAACAACACCTCAGAATTCTTCCCTTTGCTAACATTCTCTCTACGGTAACAAATCATTTGTTTGCTTTTTCCCATATACCGTCACAGTACCTGTGCATATGCATATATAATATTTATCTCATTTTATTCATAGTTTAGAAAGGATATTCTGGTTTGATATTTTATTTCACTTTCTATTATTTTATAAGCATTTTAAGGTGTTGGGCATAATGTACATTATAATGTGATTATTGATATTCTAGAGTGACTATCCATGATTCTCTTAAATTCACTGTTATTATTGGATATGTAGATTATATTATTTTTATTATTCATATTACAGTAAACACTTTTTTATAGTTGTCTTCTTTCCTTTAGAGTATTTTCTTGATATAAATTTTCATATGCCCATCTATTTAAACAGGTAATATTAGAGAAATTCATAGTGTTTTTACTAACTATTATATATTTGGGGGGCTTGAAATAGCTTGATTTGAACCCTGCCCCTAATTGTGTTAGAGAAATAAGGGTCATATATCAGTGTTCTTCTCTTTCAAAGCATCTGTATCTTCATGCATTCTTTCTTCTTTCTGAGTTAAGGAAAAAAAGAATATGGTATGTTTGCCTTCAATTCCAAAGCTAAAGCTTCCATTTCTCCTCAAAAATCATCTTTTCCCATCTACTTTAGGTCTTTTCTCAATGTGTGCTTTTAAGCTAGGTCTCCAAGCTCCCTGTCAGCAGAAACTGTCTCCTGCAAGTAAAGCCACAGAGCTATGCAAATACTAGACAACCAAAAATTCAGCTCTGAATTTAAGTAATTTTACAACAAAAAAAATTAAATAAATACATGTTTGATTTTTCAATGCCTGGTGTTAATCATCCAGAAACTCCCTACCCGCTCAGATTCTGTCATTCCACATCATCATCATCGCCTTGCAGCACACTTAACCTGCTCTGCTCTCGTCTCCCTGTACTGCACAAATCTTCAGACCCAAGATCTGCCCCTCTGTGTTTGCCTCTAGCAGCTGAAAAAAATGGAGAAATCACACAATACTAGTGACCGGTCCTGCTTTAACTTCCTGGCTACGATTCTCAACAGGGCACTCGAGATTAGCCAGAATTCTACATTTCCCTGAAACTGCCTCCCCAGGCTCCAAAACGACCACTTTACACGTTTTTATTCTATCCTAAACTTCCTACACCCACTTAGAGGTAGTTCTCATCCTCTATTTTAAAAATAGACGTCAGATAGAAAAGCGTTCTCTTTCCAGCTGCCAAATCTACCATCTGCCTGCATTTGAACATAGATGCTCCTTACCTCCTGGGACAATAACTGGACTAGTCTGAACTTATTAAAGGCCAACCACGTCTCTTAAATGCCAGGCTGACCCTTTCTCCAGGACGTCACCCTTCAGTTATTCCCTTTATGTCTTGCATGAGTACTTTCTCCATCTCTAGGCATCGTTCCTATCAACATAAAAAAAGTCTGAATATTCCCTATAAAAATTGCCTCAATGCACCAATGTCCCACACTAGCTACTGCCTCTTTTCTTTTTCCTCCGTACAAAAAAAAATTTTTGAGCTAATTCTCTATTAACTCTGCTTCTGTTTTATCACCTTTCATCATTTCTTCAGCTCACTGCAATGGCTCTCAGTTTGCCAGCTAGTGAAATGGCTGGTGTCAAGTTTACCAATGATTCCTATGCTGAAAATCCAATGAGCTTTCTTTTGTCTTTATCGTTTTTGATCTCTCAGTAGCAGTTGGTCCAGGTTACCGGCAAGTCTCATTGGAGATACTTTCCTCTCTTGCTATTCGTTTAATTAAATCCCTCTGGTTTTCCTTTTCTTCACTGGTCACTTATTTCCCCCAACTCTGCTGCTGCTACAGAGTTCTTCCCAGAATCTGGATCTCTTTCTCTTTCTCTATACTCTCCATCAGCCTCATGGTTTTAAATCCTGCAAACATACACATCCTGTCCTTAACTCTGCCTTGAGCTTTAGATTCAGGTATCAAGCTGTCTACTTGAGAGCTCCATTTGGATGTCCATCAGGCAAGACTTCCCCATTTAAGCAAGTGACACCACCCTTGTTGATTAGATATCATCCTGGAGTCTTTGACATTATTTTTCATTTGCTCTCACCTTCAGCATTGAATCCATTAGTAGTCCTTGAATTTCTGTATAATCTTCTATCAGGTCTCTCTACTTCCACCTTTGGCCCTCTTTAGTCCATTCCCCACATAGCTGCTAGAACAAATGGGATCACTGTCCTACTAAGAATCCTGCAATACCATGAAATATCTGATCTTGGCCTATATGATCCAAAAAACCCAGGCCAACTTTTAAAGTGCTTTCCAACTAAGAGGATATCTGTTTGCTTCTGCCATATACCAGTTGCCTTGGGGTTTGTTGGGAAACAAAGGCAGTGCGACTTGTCACCCCAAATCTGGTTGAGGATAGCATTGTGATAGGAAGTGTCTTGGGGTGATTTTTTTTCTTTTGTCCTCCTTCCAACCCCTAAACCTGTCAATAGGTAAAGAGAGATTAGTATTCCTGAAAGTTTTGTTTTTCTTTTCATGCACTGAACTTGTCACCCTTAGGGGGACCAGAATTTACATGGGGCCTCCAATTCAACGTCTCATCTTGTGAAGGCTCCAAACATTTTCTTCCATCCCCCATGTGAAGCCTATGAAAGCCTACACTTCTGCTAATGTAGATGTAAAACGATAGTGTAATTTCACTTCTAAGTAAATTGTTCATTCAGCCAATCAAGACTTGCTCATCATTGTAGATTCAGATTGCCAAGATTTGTCTTATTTTTCTACTTGCTCAGTCATACATTAAAAAAAAATTTTTTTTTACTCCGTATTTTCTGAGGTTTTATATATATTCTGTCTTGGAGCACTTATTTAAATCAGGAGGTATGCCGTATTACCAGAAAATGAAGCACTGAATATGACTTATAGTTCATTGTTATTTAGGACTTAGTGATAATCCTCAACAAATATAGTGTCCAAAAAAAAACCAAACAGCAACAATTCCAGCTCCCAGTTGACCAAGATGGTGATGAAGACACTGTACAGTGTTGTTCTCCCACAGAATCCTTAACAGCCACCAAAAACTTGCAGAGCCATCTTCCTCAAAACTCCAGAAAATATTTAAAAGTTTGCAGTAACAGGATGAGTGTTGAATCAGTAAAATGCAGGTTTAAAAAGTGGTAGCAGAAGCTTGTGGTACCCTTACTGACACCTCTTGCAACTCCTCTTCTCAGTGTGGAACCAGCCTGTGCTCCTGCTGTGCGTCCTTGGCTCTATTCTGCTGGAAGCAGAACAACTCCTATAAAAATATACTGGTGCCTGTATTTCAGTGCCAATCTAGCAGGCTCCCTCCAAGGCAGCTTGCAGACAGCTAAAGCAGTTTAAGGAGCAATGAAGTCAAACCGGCCTGGGGCAAAGGCTTACCTGCTTTAAGTTATACAACAAAGCATCAAGGAGAGGGA
Source organism: Cabassous unicinctus (assembly GCA_029593785.1). NCBI lineage: Eukaryota > Metazoa > Chordata > Mammalia > Cingulata > Chlamyphoridae > Cabassous > Cabassous unicinctus. The sequence goes on along the minus strand of JAQZBX010037643.1, from coordinate 3,048 downwards.
GAAAATCTATTTCATAAGGAGTAGAGGGACATTCAACTTTCTTAAGTGAGGGAATTCCTAAGGCCACCAACAGCACAAACCCAGGACAAGACACAGACTCAGAAAAAATGGAGAGGACCCTGCACTTCACAATTGCCCAGGATGATCTTCTTATAGCAGGGAAACTCAGAAGGAAACACCAGCCAATACAAAGCCAATTTGCCAAGACTGGGAAGGTGTTTTTTACCTGGTTTGTTTGATTTTATTGGCTCCTGGCACTCCAGGAAATCTGTGTCTTATCACTAGCTGGATACAAACATAAAGAAGGACTAAATTCCAGAGTTAACACTTTAAAATATTTAAATGTAAAGTGTACAACAAAGCTTATAAGACAAACAAACAGGAAATGATAGCCCATCTAAAGGAACAAGATGAAAATCCAAACCACCCATGAAGAAGACCAGACTTTGGGCATACCAAACAAAGATTTAGAATAAAAAATCCTCATTACACTCAAGAACACAGAGAAAAAAATTAAAGGTTATCAGGAAAACCATAAAGGAACAATATGAGAATCTCGATGAAGTGATAGAAAGTTTAAAAAGGCACCAAACACAAATACTGACGAATAAGACAACAATGACTGAAATGGAAAATTCTCCAGATGGCTTCAACAGCAGATTGGAGCTGACAGAAGAAGAATCAGTCAACTAGAAGCTAAGACAATTGAATTGATTCAGGCTGAAGAACAGAAAGAAAAAAAAAGAATTTTAAAAAAATTCTGTGGGATACCAATAAGCATGCCAATACATATTTAATTTCCAGTTCTCCCTCTGATATTGATTTCGTTTTTTTTTATATTTTATTGAAGTATATCATTCATACATGAACATACATAAACAATAAGTGAATAGTGAAAGTTGTGAAATTACAAAACAAACACGCATAACATCATACAGAGCTCCCATATATCACCCCACCACCAATACCTTGCATTGTTGTGAAACATTTGTTAGAAATTACAAAACAATATCGTCAAAATATTACTACAATACTAACTATAGTCCATACCTTATATTTGCTGTATTTCCCCCCCAACCCACCCTATTATTATTCATTATTTTTTAAAATTTATTTATTTGCTTTTATCCATTTTACCCCCCCATCTCCCCCTCCCCATTTTTGCTATGCTTGTGTCCATTTGCTGGGCAATTCTCTGTGACTGTTTCCTTCCCTCTCTTCTCATCCTTCTCCTCCTGTCTTCACTGGGATTTGATCCTCAGAACCTCCAATGTAGGGGAGAGGCGTCCTACCGCCTGCGCCACCTTAGTTCCTGGTTTCTTGGCTCATCTGTTCTTGGCTCTCCCTTGTGTCACTTTCCTGTTATGTCATCATCTTGTTGAGTGGCTTGGCAGGGCCTGGGGGCTCACCCGGTCATGGGACCTGGCAGCATATCCACGCACGACACCTGGGGGGCTCACCTGTTTACACGGCCTGACAGTGCACCTGTGCATGGGGCATCACAGCCCGCATGACTTCTATACTTTTCTTTTTTTCTTTTTTACTGGGAGGTCCCAGGGATCGAACCCAGGTCCCTCCATATGGGAGACAGACACCCAACCATTTGAGCTATATCCGCCTCCCTGCTATAGCTCTTAAGGTTGACCAAAGATACCTAGAGTTACAGTCATTTCCCATACAGGTAGTCATATAATAAATCAGGCTTGGTATATCCCCAGCATTCTAAAAACCAGACCTAGGGAGAAAAACTAGGTCTGGGGACACATGCATGGTTTCTAATATAGTGAATGTTTAGCCTACCCTGATTATCACCAAATCAGGACAGCAAGAATATTCGCATTGTTATTGATTTCTAGTTTCATTTCATCCTATGAGGAGAAGAAAGAGAAAGTGACAGAAGGAACTAAAAAAATAATGGCATTGTACTTTCCAAACTTAATGGAGGACATGAATATGCACATTCAAGAAGCAATGAACTCCAACCAGGGTAAACTGAAAGAGAACCATGCTCAGACACATAAGTCAAACTGTTGAATGCCAGGGACAAGGAGAAAGTTTTGAAAGCTGCATGAGAAAAAGCAATGTGTTATGTATAAGGAGGTTCCAATAGGACTAAGTGCAAATTTCTTATCAGAAACCATGCAGGCAAGATGGCAGTGGAAGAAAATACTTAAAATGCTGAAAGAAAATAATTGCCAACTGAGAATTTTGTATCTGGCAAAAATTGCTTTTAAAAATGAGGGAGTGATTAAGACATTCCCAGGTAAACAAAAGCTGAGGGGGTCCATCACCACTAGACCTGTCCAACAAGCAATGCTAAACGGAGTCCTTTAGATTGAAAGGAAAGGACACTAAAAAGTGGATCAAAGCAGCCTAAAGAGACAAAGACCTCAGGAATGGTAACCATATGGGTAATAATAAACATCACTACTATTGTATTGTATTTTTATTACGTAAATCCACATTTCCTTTCTTACAGGTTCTAAAATGCAAGGCCATAAAAAGGAATGATAAATCTGTGGTTCTGTACATACAATAGATAAAGATATAATTTGTAACAAGTACAACAGAAAGTTAAAGGGATGGAGGGGTAATAGTGTATGTGTGTTCTATTGAAGTTAAATTGTTTTAAAATCAAATGAATTATGATAGATTTAGGATGTTAAATTTAGGCCCCATGGTAACCACAAAGAAAATATATGAAAAAAATATATACAGAAAGCAACGAGAATGGATTCAAAATGGTACAAAATAAAAAGTTAAATAACTATGAAAGTAGGCATTAATGGAAGAATTGAGGGATGAAACTGAATAAGACTTACAAAGACCAAAGAGAAAATGGCAGAAGAAAGTTCTGCATTATCTGTAGTTACTTTAAATATAAATGAATTGAACTCTCCAGTCAAAGGCAGAGACTGGAGAATGGATAAAAATGTGTGACCCAAATATATGGCTTTTATAAGAGAATCACCTGAAATTCAAAGAGAAAAGTCAGTTGAAAATGAAAGGAGGGAAATATATATATATTTTTTCATGATATATATATAT
>JAQZBX010037642.1:0-23710 GCA_029593785.1 Cabassous unicinctus | reverse complement strand
AAAAGGATGCCCATTCAGCATCCTTCCTCCATCCTTTTGAAATACAAAGGGAGGAGATGTTGGGGACCTTCACGGTAGCACTCATATTATGCACCTTGTCAGCAACACCGGTGACATGTAACATGGCCGCCAGGGCTGATACAAGAACAGCTTAAGCTATTGTTAGCCTTCTTCAAGAAAGTTAAGAGAGTTCGCGCCAAAAGCATTTCTGCCACCTACCCTAGCAACAACAACCACCAATCCCAAACTGCCACCCGTCCTTAGGTCCACCAATCCTCACCCTCTTCCTTCAGAGTATATATACCCTGCCTCTTCAATAAACTTTTGCAGCTTGATCAGAATCCTGTCTTGCTGCTGTTCTTCGTGTCTCTTGTCCCATACCATTCTTTTCTTCACAGGTCCTGAGCCCCAGTTGATTGTCCCGCGGGACGGGACAGCTCTCCTCAGGCTGCAGCATCTGCTGGCTTGTGGCATTTGCTTGCTGCAGGGGGTGCTGTGTCTGCTCGTCTTCTTTAGGAGGCACCAGGACCCGAACCCGGGACCTCCCATGTGGTGGGTGGGTGCCCAACTGGTTGAGCCACATCCACTTCCCAAGCCCAAATAATTTTGATCATTCTTTATGGACAAACTTTTCAACTGGAGTTTATATATCCTGAGGGAAATATGCAACATTCTACAAGGGTATGTAAAGTCATAGGATAAAAGTGGTTCAAAATCTAAGTGCTTTCATTTTATTTAAGACATTTAGAGAAAAGTTTAAGTAATTTAACAGATAAGGAATTTATCACAGTTATGTTATAGAGTAGAAAAAAATATTCTCACTTTAAAGTAAAATGTGAAACTTTGAAGGAATTTCGTGCTAAGGGCAAGCTCTTGCAGGTGAGCATTTCATGCTCCTTAGGTTACACAGAAAGTTCTCATTGTTGGAGAGTAGTGGATCCTGGGAACCACTTAAAATGAACCAAATATTTCATAGTAAAATAGTAGAGGAAAGAGTGGATTTATATTGAAAATTAAACTAAAATATGTGAAATTCATTTTATCTTAGGGTTAGCAGAAGTTAAGTTATAATTGCAATCATGCAGGATTTCTTTAAAAAACAAATGATTTAGGTTTGGGGAAAATTCTTGGCATCATATACAATGCCAAACCTGTGGCATGAGACATCATCTTCCCTTCTTTTTTTTGACTTTCACATAAAGAAGGTTATGTTTACAAACATTTCCCAGCGTTCCATCAATGTCCTCAAGGGAGTTAAATTTGTTATTCAAAAATTCTCTTTGAATTAGTACCAAAGTAAAACATCTTGTCAGTTTTCTTTGTAATTGTTAGTGATCTGTCATTTCCTAAGGGCTTTGCTTGAGTTTTAGTGATTATCTAACACCATTTCCACTGATTTCATAAAATCCTGCATTGTACTTTCACAAGATTTTCCAGTTGTCTTTGCATCATTCTGTCAGATATTCACAACAACTACCAATCAAACCATCAGGCAGAGATTGACTGAAAAGGATGGTGTGAAGACTTGGAGTTGTGTACCCCAGAAAGCCCTGTTCCTCACCTTAGTCCGTTCCTGTGGGTGTGAACTCATTGTAAATAGGACCTTTTGATGGAGTTACTTCAATTAAGGTATGGCACATCTGATTCTAGATGGAGAAGGCCACAAAGAGAAAGCCCGTGCGGTGCAGCCAGAAGTTGAAAGTCAATGGAACCCGGAAGAGAAAGGAGAGGACGCCGCCATGTGCATTGCCATGTGGCAAAAAAAACCAAGGAACCCCAAGGATCATCGGCAGCTAGCCCCAGGATGCCACAGTTTTCAGGGGGAAAGCATCACCTTGCAGTTGCCTCTTTTGAACTTCTCCGAGCCTCAAAACGGTAAGTCAATAAATTCTGGGTGTTTAAGCCATCCTATTGTATGGTATTTGTTTTAGTAGGTAGGAAACTAAACCAGATGCTTATGTAGGCGGTGGGATATAGAGATGGATGCTAGGGTAAAGCAGGAGGCTAATATTATAAGTGCTCAATTCATTGGAGAATATTTTCATATTATGATGATATTTTCTTCCCTACATAGCCTTATAAACTGCAGGGACTCAGATGGAAACATTTATATAATGAAGAGCCCGGTATAGACACTTTTGCCACTAAGGATGCTTTGGTGGGAAAGATGGTAGAGCACTCTATAGCGTAGAACTTTGGGAAACTGACCATTTGCTCATGGACTATAGAAAAATAAGGTGTTTCTTGGGGAATATTCTGTCTTTACTTGTGAGTACCCCTCCAGGTCTTTTTTTGTGTTGAGGTGGAATGACCCCTCGCATGGGTAAGCGTCCTGTTTAGACCCTTTAATCTTTATAAAATGACATCAAGATTACTACCTGCTCAACTTGTTTCCAAACATACGGATCTATCCTCACTCATCAACGTTCTTTACAGAATGCAATATTGAACTATCTGCCATCCAGCATCTATCAAAAGTGACATTTATGAAAGATTATCCGAAGAATATGGAATTTGTCCTTTTCTTTAAGTTAAAAAGTTTTAAATTTAAATCTCTGTGAAGCAGGGTTCTGGTCTAAGCTGTAACTGCCATTGCAATTTGAGACATGTCTAAGCAAATTTGGCAAACTGGTGGGGCATGCCCTCTAGAAGTCTATTTGCATGAAGGACCAAAAAAGCCTCCCAGGAAATAACCCCAAGGGAAAAGAAGGAGACAGGTCTGATCTGGTAACAGCTTGGTGTTGAAGAGGAGAGAGTATTTCTGAATGTAATTTGTTGAAGGGGAGGAATAATATTGTGTTTTTGTTCCCTGCTCTACCTGGGCCTAAAAAAAGGAAGAGGGGAAACTTCATGTGAAAATCAAAAGGGGTGTTTTCATAAAAAACTTGGTCAATAGCTGGACACAGGACTGTGTTACTTTGGTGGACCTCTAAAAGAACATAATGTAAGTGTAGAGAAACACATTCTCTCTTTTTCGGCTGAGAACACAATGTGGTTTGCTTAGGGCTTCTGACAACTGCTTTTTACTCTGAATTCTAAGGGCCCCAGTACCCTTTGCCAAGCTGATTCCCAAAGAAAGTGTGGTGATGTCTACCTTGGCCATGATGGTGAGCAGACCGGGTTCTTCCTTGTACAGAAAAGGCAGCTGACCTGAGCCTTGGTACCATCTGTTCCCAGCAGAGATGACAGTGCCCGGTGGATGCCACGGGGTAGGGAAGCTACCTGGACTGGTCTGGAAATACATGCGAGATATATCCTGCATTCTTTCAGAAGTAATTATGGAGAGACTGCAGAGAACTGGAAGTTCTTGTATTAGCAGATCTGGGCAAGAGCCAGCAAAGCATGTGTGTCATCCATGGCTGCTGTGACCTGAGAAGGACGGCGTGGCAATGCTGTTTGGGCCCTGCCCATTGGACTCCTTGGCCTATAGCATTTCCAAGCACGCTGCCCAGTAGCACCTGCATCTCAGCCTGAGGGCGTCCTCTGCAGGCTGGAGCCTGCTCTGCCCACGTGCATGGCAGCTGGAAGGGCCAGGGAATTCATGCTTCCCAGCAGCATCCCTTACCCAATGACCGATGGGTGCTGGCAGCTGAATGTCCCAGCTTCCTCCCCTTTCAGGTGGGATATCCCAGAATCCCCCAGTGCAAGTAAGCTCTATTTTCCCTCAGCAGTAACTAGCTTGATAATGCACCTTTTTGGGGATTCTTTTCCTTCCCTGTGTTACTTGTCCTCTTCTGAGGTCACATCTCCCCCCACCCCCAATACTTGAATTTGAATCCTTTCCTCAAGATCTTACTCAGCCCCCCTGCCCCTCACCCCCACCCCCAGCCTTTGACCCCTCAGCACCACCTCCAGAGCCTTAGGTGTCTGAGGAGCACAGGTTGACAAACAGTTTTAGAGAAGGCCCAGCAGGCTGGTGGGGAGCCTCAGCAGCTGCCTGCCACCCAGGAGAGAGGGACTGCTCACTTCCCCCAGCCCGAGGGCCCCCCAGCCCAGGGCTGCCCTCCTCGAGCTTACCTCTCCCAGGCGCTGACCTACAGGTCAACAACTAGCCTCGGGGCAGCCGCCATCCTGGTCGCCTGTCCGTCCTTCCCGTCAGTCTGGGCCCTCTTCCGGCCCACCTGAAACGTCCCCCTGGGAAGTGTGGGAACGATGGGGAGGAGTGAGGTTGGTTCAGAAGAGAGACTCAGGGATGCAAGGGGTTTGGGGGACTGGTTAGGTAAGGAAATCGTGGAACAGGCCGCTGGCGCTGCCTCTTGGCTGGAAGCTTAGATGTGAACGTGTCCACCCCCGGTACTGTTTGTCTAATAAGGAAACCTTTCTGACCCAGCCAGTTAAAAGTCCCGGCCCTTCGGCTCATTACTGCCAAACCCAGAACTAAAGCGGTGAAAGCTGGCAGCCTTGGGCTGCCTTCAACTTGGCAACTGCCCCTCGGGGTCTGTGTCTCAAAGTCCCAGCCTCTCAATAGGGCTGTGTTTTCAATCCTGGCTCAACAAAGCCCAGCGGTCTCTCTCCTGGGTCTGAGCGAGCCATTTCCCCCTTTCTCTGGGGGATTAAGAGCTGCTCTCTTGTTTGGGTGTCACTCTCCCTTTGAACTGCTGTGGCTTCATCTGGTTTCAGGCCCAGCTTCCTGCCAGGAAGTGGACTCACCTCTGATTTGTTGTCACTCTCTGGCAGGAGGACACAGAGGGGGAAGGAGTCCCTTTCTCTCCAGGCACAACCACCTCCCCCTCCCCTCCCCCTCACTCTCTCCAGCCTGAGTCCCCACCTATCTTCTCTGCCCACACAGGCAAAAGTGGGGACTTGAAAGATAGGGTTCCCCATGCCTGCTCTCTCTGGGCAGCATGAAGGCAGGGGAGATGCAGAGGGCTCAAAGGCTGGATGCGAGCTCAGCCGCTATGTCCCAGAAGTCCTGCTTTGAGCAAGATGTTGGGTCTGATCTCGAGGGTAGTTGATTTTAGGGATATTGTCATCCAGACAGAAGAAAGGTTATTCCTGGAGGGGAAGCTATTGCCCTACTCTAAGAAAGATCCAGAGAAATATGAAAGTATAGTTAGGTTGGCATCATTCTGAGTGTACACGATGCAATTTCCCAGTATTTTTTTTTTTTAAATTAATACTCAGCAAAGGGTGAGTTGCAATGGCAGAAATCTTCGCAGTGACCCCATATTTCTACAAGTCCTTATCCAGAGCCTGTCAGCACAGAGTAGTTCCTGAATGGCTTTCAGGGAAGAGAGGCTAAAGTAAGTTGGTGATCCCACCCAGGGAAAGGGATCTGGACAGGCGTTTTCTCTTGTCTGTTTTGTTTTTCAGGGTGCTATCCACTACCAGTTAAAGAGAAAATTACACTCCAAAAGTGGGAGTGAAGGGTCTGCGGAGCACGGAGATTAAATGAGATTGAGGCCTGGGGATGGGGGGAGGGAGAGAAAGAAAGAGAAGGAGGAAGAGAGGGAGAGAGAAAGGAGAGGGAGGGAGGGGGGAAGGGGGAAGAGAGAGGGAGAGAAAGAGACGGGGGGAGAGAGAGAGAGAGAGAGAGAGAGAGAGGAGAGACACAGAGACAGAGGGAGAGAAGAGGGACAGACAGAGAAATGGAGAAAGGAGAGAGACACAGAGACAGCAAGAGGGAGGAAGACAAAGAGGAGGGTGGTGGTGGTAGAAAGAAGCTCAAACAGGAAACGGAAAAGCGAGCCCTTAGCTGATGGCGGTGGCCTGGAGGAGGAGGATGGAGTAAGGCAGATGGACGTTAGGGGCAAAAGGGCTGACAAGAGCGGTGCAGTCAAGTGACAGACAGAGGCAAAGAGAAATCCCGTGATTGGGGCCCGCAAGCTCCGCCATCCCCGTGTGCCTGGCTGTGGGCCCCCAAGGGCGCGGGCCGGGCTCCCGTCGGCTGCTCTTCTGACAAAGCCCCGGGCTGTGCTCCTGGCAGGGCCGGGCCTCCCCGTGGCTGAGGTCCTGGCCGGGGCCACCAGCCCTGCGAGCCTCCCATCCCAGCCAGAGACCCCGGATTTGTCCCAGTGCCAATACCTAATGAGGAGCTCATTTGAATCCATGCAAAGTACCAGGGAGCAAGGAGACATGCTAATTAAAGTGATTGCTGTTCTTTAATTAAGCAATAATTCTCCCAAAGAGGGCATTATCATGCAAATAGAGCCCTTTCGGGTGAGGTAAGGGCTTTGGGCAACAGCTGAGGTCTGTTAATAGGGTCCCCAAGCATTGGAGGGCAGGGATCCAGAATGCCCCATTGAGCTGGGTGATAGAGCAAGGGAAACAATCATTCCGCACCGCGCAGCCCTTTGTCTCTCCGGGCTTGGCTGCCGAGCTGTGGGAGGCAGGAACCCTGCACCCCCTGCCGCTCCTTCCCCTTCTTCCCTCCCTTTGCTTTCTCTTCAAGAAACGCTTTCAGAGCTGTGTGGGGTGGAGAAGTTTGGAGGACAATGTCTGGTTTGGCCCTTCATACCAGTTATGTCCCAATTATCAGCACTTCTGCACAGAAGGGTTGGAAGGTTCTCAAACATGGGAGAGGATGGGCGCCTGTGAGCTGCTGTTTTATCACAGAAAGAGCCCCGAAGCTGGTTGTCCTCCTGGGTGACTGTGGGCGAGTCACTTCCCCTCTCCAACCTCAGTTTCCTTCTCTTTAGAGCAGGTAGCTAATCACTACCCATACAGTTAACCTGCAGGTGGGGAGTGGGAAGGCGCCAGGACAGGAGCTGGTACCTCCACCAGTGGTTCTCAGCCTGGGGCAGTTTGGCCCCCCCCCCCCAGATGCTAGATAAAATCTGATTTTGAGTGTTTATTTGCTAAATATGGCAACCCTGTCCCAGGGGGCATTTGACAATGCCTAGAGATATTTTGTGTTGTCACAACTGGGGGGGAGAGGGTGCTCCTGGGTACTGGGAAGAGGCCAGGGATGTTATTAAGCATCTTACAAGGCACTGGACAATCTCCCTCCACCCCCTGCCCCCTAATATATTGATAGTGCTGAGCTAAATGGTGCTCGATAAACCTGAGTGGATGCAAACACAAACGAGGAGATGGTTCACTTTCTGGCTGGAAGACGGAGCAAGACCATAGGGGCACAGTTCCAAATGGCCCCTGAGACCAGCTCTTTAAGGTTCTTCTCTTTTCTCCAAAGGGAAACTTCAGACAATAACTGTTTCTTGAAGAGCTGACCAAACAGACTAAGGCTGAGTGATGCAGGTAAATGCTGGCAGCCCCGCCCCAGGGCCAAGGAACACACTGTGAAGGTCTAAATTGGTTGTGATCCAAAAAGCAGCCAGCCCTGGTGGAACAGGCCAGGGGGGCTTTACAGGGCTGAGCTCTGGAAGAGGCCCCAGGGGCCAGCCTTAGGGGCAGGGGGGCAGTTGGGAGCAGGTGTCAATGGCTCCTGGACTGTGGAACTTACAGCATTAGAGGAAACTATACTCACCTTTACCTATAACAATAATAGTGTCAGCATAGCTAACCCTGGCATTGAGCTTATGTTCTAATTCTTCCAACAGCCTAGGAAGTAGGTACTTTGTTTTGAAAAAGCGGTTTTATTGAGATATATTCACACACCATATAATTCATCCAAAGTGTACAATCAATGACTCTCAGTATAATCTGCATTCTTCACCACATTTTAGAGCATATTCATTACTCCAAAAAGAAAAATCCCATACCCCTTAAACTACCTATTACTGACACTTGGCATTGGAGTGGTACCTTTGTTACAAATGATGAAAGAATATTAAGATATTACTTTAATTTTATGCTTTAAAAATTTATTTTATTTATTTATTCTCCCCCTCCCCCCGTTGTTTGCACTCACTGTCTGTTCTCTATGTCCATTCGCTGCGTGCTTGTCTTCTCTTTAGGAGGCACTGGGAACTGAACCTGGGACCTCCCAGGTGGGAAAGAGGTTCTCAATCGCTTGAGCCACCTCAGCTCCCTGCTTTTGTTGTGTCTCTCATTGTCTTTCCTCTTTGTGTTTCCTTGTGTCATCTTGTTGCGCCAGCTCGCCATGCCTGCCTGTCGCGCCAGCTTGCTGTCTTGCTTGTCTTCTCCAGGAGGCACCGGAAACTGAACCCGGGGCCTCCCATGTGGTATGCAGGAGCTTAATCGCTTGAGCCACATCTGCTTCCCAAGATATTACTTTTAATAGTTAAAAGTATTTTAACTATTTTAGTTTTATTTTAGTTTTCATTAGCTGTATTGTTTTCATATACCACCCTTTTATTAACACCTTGTAAGAGTGACGTACATTTGTTCTAGTTCATGAAAGAACATTCTTATATCTGTATTATTAGCCAGGGTTATTGTTCACAACCAGGTTCTCTGTGTTATACGGTCCCATGTTTTATCCTCTAGCTTTCCTTCTGGTGAAATACATGACCTTAAACTTCCCCTTTCAACCACAATCACAGACATAATTCAGTACTGTTAATTATGTTCACAATAATGTGCAACCATCACCTCTATCCATTTCCAAACATTTCCAATCAACCATACTTAAAATTCTGCACAAATTAAGCATCAACTCCCCATTCTCTACCCTCATTCAAGGTAGGTACTTTTTAAATTCTCGTTTTGCAGGTAAGGAAATGGAGGCACGGAGAAGTTAAATAACTCGCCCCGGGCCACATACCTAGTAAGATCTGGGCTTTCAGCGAGGCAGCATCTGAGGCCAGGACAACTGGGGACTCCTGTCGAATGGGTGATTCTTCTCAGGGGTCGTGGGTATAGCTACAGCCTGTCTTGCATCACAGAAGGGAGGCCCTTAGCAAAGGGGCTCTGTGCCTGCGTAGGCAGCTGTGTGGGTCCCCAAGCCGTGTCTGCATTTGGGGCACCCATCACTTGGCTCTCGGGTCCCCAGTCAGACAGCAAGAGGGCAAAGGGAAGGAGAGGCGGAAGTGATGCCCACCTGAGCAGGTCCATTCGCTGAACGTGGACTCATTCTCTCCACCGCCCAGGCAGCCTTCCTAACTTCTGGGGCTGAGGTGGGGGCGATTTGGTGCTTCTAGAACTGGCCTCCTCATGGCCTGTGTCTCAGGTAGGGGGAAGCAAAGGCAAAACGGCAACAAACCAGGCAGTCCAGCGAGGGGGGAAACCAAGCCTCTTGCTCCCAGAAATCTTGGACCCCTTTCAACTTTGTGTTCACTCACTGCAAAATAAATGTTTTGTGTTACAAGGAGAGGGAGATAGTATCTCCTCAGCCCTACTAGTTTAGCACTGCCTCTGCCAACCTCTCACTCTACGTTTGGCAGGGGAATGGAGTGTGGAGAAAAACAGGACTGGGTCCTGTTTGCAAAACATTTACATCAGTCAAAAAACAAAAAACAAAACAAAACAAAAAAACCTGCCAGGCTTGGGAATATTAAATAAACCCTGACTCAGGGAGACATATACCTTGCTCTGCTTTGCTGATGGGCTGGGGAACAGGCAGAGTTGCATTACTTTGGAAGTGACAGCTCTAACATTCTGCAGGCTTCTCAGAGCTGCCCTGGCTCTTTTCGAACAAAGAACACTCCACACAAACGCCCGTGGTTTGCAGGGCCTGGGAGTCTGTTTCCAGGATCACAGACTCAGGCCCTGTCCTTGGTCAGGAGTGCCTTGTGAGATGATCCCTTCGAATAGCCTCCCACCTCCAAGTGGGTCTAAGTAGCCCCAAGATCTTCCGCCACCGGGTTTAGAGAGAACGTGGCCCAAGTCTGGGGCCCTTAACAGTGAGCTCCCTAAGGGCCAGCCCTGTTTTTTCCATTGCAGAATTTATAAGTGAGTTTGACACGAGAGCAGAGTGTTGCTTGGCCAGGAACAAAGATTTTCAGTGTGTTTCAGTCACTAACCTAAGACATCATAACACAAGCCAGGCTTCCCCCTCTCCCCGACGCTAGCAGGTCCCAAAGTGAAGCAGCTAGTCCAAGAGCAATCACTGGAGGAGTGTGGCTAACACTTGAGCTTACTATGTGCAAGGCATTCTTTTAATGTGCACAACAATCTATTATTACCTCCAGTTATAGAAAAGAAATTTATTTTCCTCAATCTCAAGTCAGGCCAGGCTCCCACCCTATCCTTGGCCTTTCCCTTTGTTTCTCTTTGGCTGCCCAGGTTGTTCTGTCCATTCTGCCATGAACAGTAACTTCCATTAGCTTCAGAATGGCCCGACCAGCCCTTTCTGTGGTCCTCTTCCCAAGAACTGTTTCTTTCTCTCCAAGACCTCAGCCTACCTGCTTATTTATGTGCTGCTTTGCACGGCTTTCCAATGGTTTTGGAGGAACATTTGAAAGGCTCTGTGGCGCAGTGCTTAGGCGTGTGGGTTCTGAAGCTCGGTGGCTTGAGTTTGTGTCCCCCTCTCCCTCCTGCTGGCTGTGCCACCTTGGGCAAGTCACTCAACCTCTCTGAGGCTTGGTTTCCTCATCTCTAAAGTAGGGATAATAAATGATGTCTATATCACAGGAATATTTGCTGAGTGTTTATGGAAATGGCTAGAATTGTGCCTGGCTCTTAAAAGCTACTTCCTAAATGCATATCTTATCTCATCCACAAGACTAAGTAGTTCAAGGGTGAAGGTGATATTACATCTTTCTACAGGTGCCAAGCTGGTGAGGAACAAAGAGAAAGGAGCTTGATAAACACACTGAAAAAAAAAACAAACTTGGGGGAGGATATAGACTGACCCCTTCTCAGGAAAACTGCAAAAGAAGAGGCAAACCCCAAGAACTTTAGAAATGTTACATTTTGCTTGATAATGTTTTGCACATAACAGGTGCTTAATCAATGTCCCTGAATCAACGTTATTATACTTAAGAAGCTGCAGCAAATTGATTGAAATGGAGGACTATGGCAATTACAGCATTTTAAAGGCAGAGGAAGAAAGAGAGGAAAAGAGGGGAGAAGTGGGGAGGTGACCTATTCCAAACTCATTTGTGCATTTTGGCTCCTAGTTAAGTCTAGCACCTTTTGAGCCATTTCATAGGAAGCCCAAGGGTGGAAGCACCCATGGATCCAGGCACGAGAGAAAAACACAAGGCAAAACTGCCAAACTGGGGTAGAAAGAGAGGCTGAAGGACTATCCAGACAGATAGGAGGGCTCCCAGACAGGAACATTCCAAAGAGGCCCCAAAATGTGTCTTTCGTGAGAGGAGAATAAAGCCAGACTTCTCGGTCTGGAAGGGACCTTGTGGTGTCCTTCCATTGTCCCCAGCCTCTGATGACACGCTGCTACTAGTCTATCTCAGGCAGCAGCATTTTGGCCTATTTGTAAAAGTCCATATGGAAGGAAACAAGCCAACAGATATTTCGTGGGAATCTATGTGTGAGGCTCCTCCATGCAACAGGATGTACAAAGGTGAGGAAGACAGAGCCCCACAGAGCTTGCAGTTAAGCTATAGAACAAACATCTATAGTACAAAGAAGTTCAGCAGTGGCAACTTGTGCTTACGGTGTCTTGGTATTTTTTATTTGGGCTGTGTGGGCACCATCTTGGGAAGGTAAGGACCACAAGAGGGGGTCAAAGCGCTTTGGGGTTTCAAAGGAGGAGATGGTTCTTACAGCCAAATCCAATCAGAAGGCTGAGGGGAATGACGACAGAGGAAGGCTATTGGGGTTAGCAATTAGTGTCTCACTAAGTGCTTTGAGAGAAGAATTCCACTGGAATAAAATGAACCAGGGGGAGCAGATGGCAAGAGGTGAACGAAGTAGGGACGGGCAGAGAGATAGAGAAAGCAAGATTGTAACCTACACTTTAATAAGACTGGCAGTAAAGGGAGGGTGATGGAAGGGATATCAGGGTCAAAGGAAGTTTACTTTAGGGTGGGAGAGAGCTGAGCATGTGTGAAAGCAGGAGAGGAAGCCCCCGGTTGCAAGGAAGAGAGATGAGACCTGAGCTAAAAAGGTCCCAAGGGGGAAGGAAAGAAACTAATACTATAGATAGTTTCCTTGTACAAAAGTAAAGTCCATTCTATCACAGCAAAGACCTAGCAACATTCTGCTAAACCCATATTCTCACCGATCTCCTTCCCAGAAGACTTCCTCTCTCCTTCTCACCCAACATGCACACACATGCACACACACACACCATGGTTTACTTGGCTTCCAAAGGACACGTAAGGTTCCTCGGGATTAGGCCACTCCTAGTCCCTAATTACCGCGCTTCCTGTCATTACTTCTAGAATTCAACTTCTGCAGAGTGCTACCCTGCTGATGACAACAGACAATTAATCAGCACCATCTCCAGAGTTAAGTGCCAGTGCCCTCCCCTCAGGAGCCAGCTGGAAAACACAGAAGAATTTGAGATAAGAGGCTGTGGGATGGGTTTGTGGAATATGGCTCACAACCCTCATGGTCAAGAGCAAGAGAGAAGGTTGCAGAGAGGAGCGAGCCTTCTCTGAATGACTCTCAGTGCACGGAGGTGGGGGGCTGGACTTGATGAACTCAAGGGGCACATCTTGTCCCCCAAAAAGTCTTGGCTCTTTCCTCCTGATGGTTGGTTAAAATGAATGATCTCACTTTCGAAGAAAAAAAAAGGAAAGAAAAAAAAAAAAAAGGCCCAAGTGGCCCAACTGTTTGTTTTGGTTTCATTTATTTGGGGCGTAATTCTCAACACCATCACCCCCATTCCTTCCTTCTACCTTAAGTCCGACTTCCTGCCTGCTCTGGTATTTGTGAAGAATGGAAAGCACATTATCTCCTTTAATCAAGGTGGAAGCCCTTTGTGAAGGAACCCAAGAGAGGCAGGGCGGCTGGAGCAGAGCGGCTAATTGGCTCATAGCTGAGCTTTTGACAAATCCATGAGAGGGATACCACAGAGGAGCTGGAAAAGAGGTATTCTGTAATGCAGGTGGGGGCCTAGAGGGAAGGGGAGCATGCCAATGGGCTCTTCTCTTGCCACCTCCAAGATAGGGCCATCCACAGGAGCAGGGGGTGGCTAACCCAGCTCCCACTGGTCACCACGGAGCTTAATGACTCTGGGACAAGCAGAGAAAAGTGCACCGAGCCTTCCAAGGGTGGAAGAGAGAGAAGGTCTTCAAGTCCAAAACGTCTCCCAGGGGATCTGCTTCTGCATCTTAAAGTCTGCTCCTGGAGATTGATTTCTTTAGATTCAGTGTGGGGTGGGCAGTAATCATAAAGCTGTTACCAGTTTTGTAGACCTTCGATTGAGTTAGTTCATGGAAGCCGTTTTTTTTTTTCCTTCTTCTTTTTTCTTTTTATTGTGGTAAAATACATATAATATAAAATTTGCCATTTTAACCATTTCTAAGTGTACAATTCAGTGGCATTAATTACATTCACAATGTTGTTTTACCATCACCAGAACTTTTTCATCACCCTAAACAGAAACTTGGCACCCATTAAGCAATAACTCCCCATTTCCCCTTCCCCAATTGCTATCTACTTCCTGGCTCTATGAACCTGCATAATCTGGATATTTCATATAAGTGGAATCAGACAATGTTTGTCCTTTTGTGTCTAACTTTTTCACTCAACATGATGATTTCAGGTTCATCCTTGCAGTAGTGTGTAGGATTCATTCCTTTTGGCAGCTGAGTAATATTCCATGGTATGCATAGAGCAGATTTTATCTTTGGACCTTGGGTTGTTTCCTTTTGGTGATTGTGAATAATGCTGGTCGAGGCTCTGCTTGAGTCCCTGTTTTCAATTCTTTGGGGGTATGTATGCAAATTCTTTTTTACCGCAGGGTGTTCCTGATTCTTCCACTTGGATAGGCGCTGTTCCTCCCTAGTCAAGCTTCCATAGCAGTTTATTTCTAACTCTCAGAGGGCCCTGGCGCATTAGGCCTGGGGTTGGCAGATTCGGGGCCCTTTGCCTTGTCTCTCTGTCATTCACTGTTCGTCTCGAGGCCTGGGTCCTGTGGGTTGGTCTCTGTGTGCTCAGAGCCCGCGCCTGCTCTTATCCATGGTGTGTACTCAATAAATATTTGCTGATTCTGTGACCAAAGAGCTTTGCGGGTATGGCATCATCTTCATGGAAGCCTTTTGAGTCTGGAAATATGCTGAAAAGCACATAACCAGCTTACAGTTCTGGAGAAACCTGGAAAAAACCTCTTTGCCTCTTCATGGCACACTTCTGATTAACTCCGGCAGTCCCTGATGCAAGGAGGCAAGGGACAGTGAGATTGCAAGGCAGAGGAGAATCGCCTCACATCTAAGTTTTCCATCCCTATCACCCCCTTAACCTTCCCTCATTCCAGTGTCTGGCTTCCATCTCCTTTCTCCCTACTTGCTTCATCAGATCAAAATCACTCCCCTTTTCTGGCATAGATGTGAATGTAAAAACCTCTGTCCAAAACGGTTTTGAGGAGACTAGCTCAAGTTGGAGCCACCAGCTTCTCTAGGCTGCCTGCTAGGTTTTTGGTTGATTTCACCCATTTCCCATAGTCCTCTCTCTTGTCTCCTATCTCTGCCCCCGGATGCCAGAGTTCTAGGGTCTCCCTGCCCATACCCAGCTGCAGGGTGGCTCTAGCCCTCAGGAGGTTATCAGGTTGAGATTGCAACAAACACAGAGTCAGTGACTCAGAGTTTCTCTTTCTTCCAGGTGATTTGGTACAGTAACTGGGGAGCAGGTAGTTAGGATATGAGCTAGTTAGGGATCTGGTCAGGGGGGCAGAGGGTAGGATGGAGAAGAGAGAAAACTGGGATGCATGGGGGCTAGTACAAGGGTGTGGATGTTGGGGAAGACACAAGGAAGCTGACTTTTGTAGGACTCAGTTCCGAACCATTGTCTTTTGGGGGTGTCAGCATTCATGCTATTTATAAATAACCTAGTGAGGAAAAAAAAGTACTTGGTTAGGTAACGTAAAAATAAGACTAATGATAATTCATGAGATTTCCTTGTCATTTAATGTATGCCTGTGTTTATTTTATAAATAAGCACTTATATAGTGCTTACTATATAATCATTATATAGTGCATTATATACACATACAATCTTCATAATGGCCCTCTGAATTTATGTCATTTATGGACAAGTATCAATATGTAGGACAAATATTATCCATATCACTAATATGGGAAAGACTGTAGAAAAAACCAATCACTCATGTGTCCTCAAACTTTCATTGCTCAAGTAGCATGATAGCTGCTCACAACTGGAAAAAAAAAAGAGAACTTTGAGTATGGGAGGAGAGTTAACCATGGTTTTTACTGCAATGACGGTGACGATGATAACAATAATAATGGTAGTTAACTTTGTTTATCATGTGTTGGTCTCTAGGTCAAGCACTTTATATATAAGATTTCACTTAATCCTCACAAGAGTTATATATAAAAAAAAAGGTTCTAATACTGTTTCATAGCTGAGAAAACCAAGGCACCGGTTATGCCAAGTAATTTGTCCAAGATGCAAGTTTGTTTTAAAAACATCCTTTGCTGTTGATATTCACAATTGATAGTGAACTGTGGTTGTCGAGAGCGAGATGATGAATGAAAAGAGCCATCTGGTATGGAGTGCCGATTCTGCATCGGGTACTATACTATATGCTTTATATGCATTACCCTGGCTCCTCCAAAGGACCCGGCAACCTCTGCTACATTTATACCTGTTTCACTGATGAGGACTTGCCCACGTTCGGACAACAGAACCATGTGGAAGACCTGCGGGCCCCTCCAGCTACCCGCCTGGTTGGCGCTGCCTCGGGTGTGAGTTGCCCTGATGGAACTCAAAAGCAAATCCTTCAAGCAGCAGCTAAGACATTCTTTGGAAAACTTGTTGCTCCAACCTCCCCCAGCACTGATGAAGTTGCCAGAATTTGCTATGGCAATGCCAGCCCCTTAGAGACTTTGCCGTGTCGTAGCTCATTTTACCTCCTTGAGAAGGAAAAGGGAAATCCTACCATAGAGTCTAAGCGATGGGCCCAAAGTGCACACAGCAAGACAAAGACAATGAGGAATCTGGGCATAGATGATCTGGCACAGGTTTTCCAGTCCTCAGTTCTGTGCTTTTTCTATGAGACCATTGAGCCTCAAATAGCTCATTGGTTCACTCTACCCTTTGCAAATACCCCTAACTCCTCGGAATTCTCTTTCGGACCCTTCTCTTTCAAGTCACAGTCCGGGGCTCTTTTGCCACATGGAGCTGTACGAAATGGAAGGTGGCTTCAGAGGCTGCTTAGGACTGGACCCCACTGCAGACCTGTCTTTCTCTGTTCCTGAAAAATGATCTCCACATTCTTCACCAGTGCAAAGAAGATAAGTAAAGTCATTTTCTCCTGACCTGTTGTATGGGTAAATTAATCTAGTGTCACAAACCCAGTAGCAGAGTGAGTTGATGTCTGCGTGTTTAGGCAGCGAGTCTCTGGGAGCTTAGCCTGCTCAGCATAAAAAAGGCCATGGAAATCCCTCTCTCCGTGAAATCCTCTTGCAAACAATTCAGGAAATGTACAAGACAGTGAGGGTACAGTCAACCAGTTGGGATTTATTTTTGAAGGGAAAAAAGTATATTGCAGAGGAAAGCTGGTTATTAACTGCTTAGCCTCGTCAGGAGAGGTATCCCACAGTCAATCAGACAGGAGATTCCAAAGACCAGGGGAAGGGTCGGGGCTTGCTAATAACATGCCAATATTAAATTACATCATAAATAATCAGAACTTCCTGCATATTTAATGGGAACTTTGTTGTATAAATTTGGAACCCATCCAAATGGACACAAGCGGCTTCTGTTATTGTTTAGCCCTCGGGGTCCCAAATACTGTAGGGTTTAGTTGTTGTTATGAACTTTGGAACCTTTAGCAGAGAGTTAAAAGATCCCAAACCAACAGACTTTTAGATGGTCATTCCCCCCACCCCCTTTTTGTCTGAAAAGGATTAATGTTTTTTTTTCTTGTGTAAAAATATCAAATAAAATCCAAAGCCACGACCAGGAGCAAAACATGTGAAATCCCTGTTTGGTTTTTAAAACTTTTAACAGATTGATTCTGTTTGGTGTTGCCAAGAGAGACACTTTGTGACATTTGCCACATCTATCAGATGCTGTCTAGCCCAAGAATATTTGAGGGGTTCCTCAGGTTAATTTGTGCTGGTACCAAATCCAAACAGTAAGATTGGAGTTTCCACTTGATACAGAGATCTACAATGAAGGTTTTATAGACCACACAATACAAATACAAAGATTAATTTTTTTAAATTGTTATTATGGCTCAAACAATAAAGCCCCAAGTTCAAGCCCTCCCCTATGCCATCCCATCCTACTTCACTATCCTTACCTCCCGTGGCTCCTGGGCACAAACTCACAGGCAATCTTGCTTTCAGACTTTGCTGCCAATGCCATTCCCAGCCTTTGTCTGGAATGGTCCCTGCCTTCTCTACTTCTCTCCGAGAGTCTTTCCCAGCCTCCAGGCTTAGGATAAGCTCTCCTTCCTTCTTGAAGCCTTTCTTCCTTCACTCCAACAGATTATTTCTGTAGCTACCATTTGTTGAGATCCTACTATGTGTCAGCCACCATACTAAGGTGCACACATTATCTCATTTACACCTTGCAAAACAGGTAGTATTTTCACATTTAATTTTTTACTTGTTTTGGATAAGTAACATGTTTACATGGTTCAAAAATCAAAATGAAATAAAAAGCTGTTCATTAAGAAGTCTCAGTCTTATCCTTATTCCTGACAACTTTATTATCCACTTTCCAGTCCATAAATAATCACTTTTTAACATGTTCTTTGACTCTTTCCATTGACTCTTTATTCAAATATCAGCAAATACAAATATATATTCTTAATTCCTCTTTCTTAGAAATTAGAGCAGAATACTATACACATTGTTCTGCAATCTTATTTTTTATTTAACAGTTTTCCATAGCAGTTCTTTGACAGCATTCTTTTCATTTTCTAAGCTGCATAGTATTCCATTGCATGGATGTGCTATAGTTCCTAATGAGGGACACCTGAGCTGTTTGCAATCTGTTATAAACAATGTTGTAGTGAATGGGCTTTTACATCCATCATTCCATGTGAATGCAAGAGTGCTTGAGTAATAAATTTCCAGAAATGGGGCTGATGGATCAAAGGGTAAATGCATTCTAAATCTTGATACACATTGTCAAATTTTTCTCCGTGGATCTTATACCATTTTCCACTCCCACCAGCTGTGTGTCAAAGTGCAAGCCAAGCATCACGATCTCCATTCCGTGTGTGAGGAAAGCGAGGCATGGAAGTCACAAATTAAAAATAGCCAGGTGGGGACTCAAACGTGTGCCCTGCTGCATCCTACTCATTTGGTATTTATCAAATAGTGCTTTGTGTCTTACTTATTTTATATATACATAGGCTAATCTGTCTGAAGTATAAACTTCATCTGTTCAGAGACTGTCTAGAAAACAGAGGCAAGACTTAAAGCAGGGAAGCGGATGTGGCTCAAGTGGTTGGGCTCCCGTTTACCATATGGAGGCCCCAGGTTCGATTTCTGGGGCCTCCTGGTGAAGGCAAGGCAGCCCGCGTGGCGTGGTGAGCTGGTGCAGCAAGATGACGCAACGAAGGGAGACAAGCAGACACAGAAAAACACACAGCAAACGGACACAGCGAGCACAAGCAGGAAGGGGGGATAAATAAATAAAATAAAACTTAAAAAAAAAAAAAGACTTAGAGCAGCCCAGGTGAGAGTGAGGGAAAGGGGAAACCGGGTGGGAAACAATGGAAGGCGCATGCAGGGCAGGTGTTACCACGCTGACCACGGCTTCGTGGCAGGCCACAGAGACACAGCTGATCCCTTAGCAGGTGCCCCTGCCTGGCCAAGAGGGATGTCTCATAAGCCATATGGATAAACCATATCTTGGAACAGTCCACTGGATGGGAAGAGGGGAGGAATTTATCTGTTGTCCTCCTTCCATGCTCTTTTCCTACTCCACGGCGAGATGACATCCCCTCACTTTTGGATGGCGTCTCTTGGAAGATCCCAAGCTCTGCAGGGTCCAGAAATGGTGGGAGGAGCGCAGAGTGGGCTGCTGTGGTAGCTGACAGGGGAAGCCAAAGAGAGTCTAAGGAGGGCCATAAGTTATACTGGATACAGTTATTTCCTAATAATTCTTTAATCTAGTGTTTTATACCTAAAAGGTGTTCAATAAGGGCCTTTTAATTTAAAAATTCATCTGTAAGCATATTAATAAAAGTAAATATTCTTATTGTGGGGAGGCGTTAATGTATAGTAGCTACGAGTCCAGCCATTAGTCCCAGACTAATATCAGCTCTGACACTGACTTGCTGTGTGACCACGGTCAAGGTACTTCACATCTCTGTGTCTCATTTGTAATATGAGCCAATGCTTAAAAGAGTACTTGGCACACACTTAGACTATATAAGCATTAACTATTACGGTCGAACCTCACTATTTGTGGATTCTATATTTGTGAATTCGCCTACTTGCTAAAATGTATTTGTGAACCCCAAATCAATACTTGCTGTGCTTTCGCAGTCATTTGTGGACGTGCATTGAGCAGCAAAAAAAATTGCGTCACTGGACACACGCGTTCCCAGCTGAAGGTGAGCAAGGTGAAGTCCTGTCTTCTCGTTTCAGCTTTCGTATTGTTAAAAATTTTCTTTATGTAATATATGGAATGCCACGTAGTTTGGATGTTTGTGCTTTTTGTCTTTTTTGAGGACCTGGGGAACGAACTCGGGACCTTGTGTGTGGGAAGCTGGCGCTCCATTACTGAGCCACATCAGCTTCCCTGAGTTGGTTTTTTTTTTTTTCTTCATTCGTTTCCCTTGTTTGTTTCTGTTTTCTCAGGAGACACTGGGAATCAAACTCGGGACCTCCCGTGTGGGAGGTGGGCGCTCAACTGCTTAAGCAACATCCATTCTCCCATGTTTGTGCTTTTTGTTAGTGATTGTGCTGTTTAAATGTGTAGTGCTGAAGTTCTGTTCCTAAGCAAAAGAAGGCTGGGATAGGCCTTAGAGACAAAATATGGGTGTTAGATAAGCTTCATTCAGGCTTGGGTTATAGTGCTGTTGGCCATGAGTTTGATGTTAATGAATCAACAATATATATTAAGGGGTCCTTAAACAGAAACACACATAAAACAAGGTTATATATTGTTATATATTGATCGGTTGATAAAAATGCTGTGACCAGAGGCTGGCAGTAACCTAACCATGTATTTCCCTTAGGACTGTGGTTCAGTATTCACAAATTTCATGTTGGTTGTGACTTTCTAAAACTACCACAAATAATGAGGATCGACTGTAGGGTTATGTCTAACTTTTATTCAGTGTTTGCTGTGTACCAAGCACTGTACTAAGTGCTTATATGAGATTCATTCATCTCAATGAATCCCCCCAGCAATCCTATGAAGTAGGTTGTATGACCAACCCTAAGTATTATTATCTCTGTTTTACAAATGAGGAAATCAAGATTCCAAGAGTTGAAGTGACTTGACTAAGTCAAGAAGCTAGAATCACAATTTGAAACAGTTCTGGCTGACCCCACAGTATGCACTCAAATGTTGTGTGCTTCTCGGAGAACCAGTTTTTTTTAGACATTTATTTGGTATTATAAAAGACCTTTAGACTTTTTCACAATCTCAATCTGCTAACAGCTGTTCTTTAACTCTAAAGAACCCTCCCTTTCTTTTATCTGTCCACTTTCTCTATCATTTTTCTCCAACCTTTTCCAGCTTACAGTCTGGATTCTGTGATTGATTATTTAAATTATTTTCTCATCAATACTGTTGAATTATTCTCCTTCCTGTGCATCTCTCAGCAAAATTCCAAATTTGGATCAGGGTTATGTTTTGCATTCTTTCCCCTCTACACCTGTATGGTTAAATTTTTTTCTCTAGTCCACCTTTTACTTTTTTTTATTGTATGAACATATATATGACATAATATTTGCCATTTTAATCATGTCTAAGTGTACCACTCAGTGGCATTCATGACATTCACAATGCTGTGCTATCATCACCCCATCCATTACGAAAACTTTCCTATCACTCCAAACAGAAACTCTGTACTCATTAAGCAATAAATCTCCATTTCCTTCCTCCCTACCCCCACCCCCAAGCCCTAGTAACCTCTAATCTACTTCCAGTCTCTACATATTTGCTTATTCTAGATATTTTATGTAAATGGAATCATACAATATTTGTCCTTTTGTGTCTGGCTTA
The DNA here is from genome assembly GCA_029593785.1 of Cabassous unicinctus. Taxonomy (NCBI): domain Eukaryota; kingdom Metazoa; phylum Chordata; class Mammalia; order Cingulata; family Chlamyphoridae; genus Cabassous; species Cabassous unicinctus. The sequence goes on along the minus strand of JAQZBX010037642.1, from coordinate 2,620 downwards.
TTTCACTTAGTTTAATGTGTTCAAGGTTCATCCATAGCCTGTATCAGCACTTCATTCCTTTTTACGGCTGAGTAATATTCTATTGTATGTGTAGACCACGTTTTGTTTATCTGTTCATCTATTGATGGACGCTTGGGTTGCTTCTACTTTTTAGCTGTTGTGAATAATGCTGCTATGAATATTGGTGTACAAGTATCTGTGTGATCCCTGTCTTCAATTCTTTTGGATATATACCTAGGAGTGGAATTGCTGGGTCATGTGGTAATTCTATGTTTAATTTTTTGAGGAACCGCCAAACTGCTTTCCAAGTGGTTTGATTTTGGTGGAGAAAAACCACACAATCATGCAGACTGCATCACTACAAATTCATGTTCTCCTACTCAGACAGTCCTCAGCACTACTCTCCAATCTTTTTGTTTATCCTTGGTCATGTTCAACTCTCATTTTGCACAATGACTATTCCATACCTCAACTACTTCCTCAAGCAATGTTTCAATTTCTACACCTTGAATTTAGCAAACAGGTTTCCCTCCAAATTCATCAGGATAATTGAGGCTTTGAGTTATTGGAGTTTTACAGAGACCCATTTTTGGCCACAGCTTTCTAGAGTTGTACATTTTTCCTCAGGGATCTCCTCAATGTCCATGGAACCAAATACTACTTGATGCTGATGACTTTCAAATCTGTATCTCCAGCTTGGATGTGTCCACCCAATAGACACCTATATGTGGAGTTCCCATGAGCACCTCAAATTCAAAATGTTCAAAATGGAACACATCATTATTCCTCTAAAGCCTGTATCTCCTGCAGGGCATTATGTTCTTCCCAGGGCCCATGGGGTGAAGGGGAATGAACACTACTATAGTAGTTTGAGTCTTTTTGTGGATGCCAGAAAATCATGTTCTTAAAGCTAGTCCATTCCTCTGCATGTAAATCTATTGTAGGTGGGACCTTTTGATTAGATTCAGTTAAGAGACCTTCCTTTTGATTAGATTACTTCGTAGGGCACGACCCAGGGTGAGTCTTAATCCTCTTACTGGAGTCCTTTATAAACGGATGACTACTGAGAGAGGAGGCTGCAGAGACAGAGAGCCTCCCCTTCCCCCCAGAAGCTGAGAGAGAAGGTCCTGGAAGCCAGAAGGTGAAACAACTGAACCCGGGAGAGAGAAGGCCACAGAGACACACAGGAGGTCAGAGAGAAACCCCAGAGGCTGAGGGAGGGTCCCAGAGGCCAGTGGCTAGAACAGGCTTCTCAGAGAAGCTGAGAGAGGAAGCCTCTGAAACCAGGAAGCTGAAAGTGACGAGACCCAGAGAAACCTGATGCCTTGATTTCGACATTTTCACCGCCTCAGAACTGTAAGCTTGCAACCTAATAAATCCCCATTGTAAAAGCCAAGGCATTTCTGGTATATTGTCTTGGCAGCCTTTAGGAAATGAAAACAACTACCCACTCAAGCCAGAAGGCTGCTGTCTTTTCCTTACCTTCCACATTCAATCCATTTCCAAGTCCTGCCAAAATTCCCTTTTGCTTCTGGAATTTTCCTCCTCTTCTCTGACCTTATTACTGCTGTCCTAGTTCAGTCTCTTGATTGAACTGGATTGCTTGGACTGCTTCAGAAGCTTCCAAATTCTTTGACCTCAGCCTTGGCTTCCCCAAATCTAATCCTCATCACTGCTACTAGGTGAGCTTTCTAAAATACAAATCTGACCACATCACACCCTCACTTAAAACCCCATTGCATTGACTCCCCACAGCCTACAGGCTATGCTCTAACTTCTTAGCATGCCTACAAGGCTCTCTGTGACCTGGCCTCAGATTTTTTCTGCAGTGCCTTCACTTATCAATCCCTGTGTGGCCCCTTACACTTTTTAAAAAAAGATTTATTTTATTTTTATTTATTTCTCCCCACCCCCTCATTGTTTGCACTTGCTGTGTCTGTTGTCTTCCTTGTTTCTTTAGTAGGCACTGGGAACTGAACCCGGGACCTCTGATGTGGGAGGGAGGTGCCTAATCGCCACCTCTGTTCCCTGCTTTGTTGTGTCTCTCATAATGTTTTTTTCTTCTTGTGCCTCTTGTTGTGTCATCTTGTTGCATCAGCTTGCAACGCCTGCCCATCACTCCAGCTTGCTGTCTTCTTTAGGAGGCACCGGGAACCAAACCACGGACCTCCCATGTGGTAGGCGGGAGCTCAGTCACTTGAGCCACATCCCCTTTCCCCCTTACACTTTAGCTACAAGGGAGAGCTTGCATTTCTTTTGAACTATTTTGTCATTTCTTGTCCTTATTCTGCTGTTCATAATGTCCCCTCTGCCTAAACTGTTCTTCCACTCTTTCATCCTTACCTGGCCAGCTCCACCCACCCTTCTTTCACCAGTCACTTCTTTTGGGAAGGCTTTCTTGACAAACCCCACCCCCAAACTCCAGACAGGGTTAGCAACACTGCTGTTGCATACCCACAGCTCCATTCATTGCCCTTAATGCATTTCCTTGTACTACCCATGTATGACTCTGTATCACAGTTAGATTGTGAGCTCCTTGACTCATGCGACTGTGTTGCATTTCTCTAGGTACCCTAGTTCCTAGCACTGGCATAGCATAGAGCACACTTTTTTTTTTTTT
>JAQZBX010037641.1:0-23714 GCA_029593785.1 Cabassous unicinctus | reverse complement strand
TTTTTTTTTTTTTTGTAGTATGTTTGTCTGGCTTTTGGATCAGGCTAATTTTGACCACATAAAATGAGTTAGGAAGTGTTTTAGCTTGCTAAGATATCATAAAAGCCCAGACACCACAAAAAGCATTAGGTGTAATTTGGGAATTTATTAGCTTTCAAGATTACTCTTTTGAAGTTGTGAAATTGTCCATATCAAAGCATCATCAAGACAATGCTTTCTTTCTGAAGACCAGCTGTCTATGATCCTGAACTCCTCTGTTACATGGCAAGGCCCATGGCAGTATCTGCTGGTCTCTGTCTTCTCTTACAGGTTACATTGCTTTCAGCATATTGTTTATGTGGCTTTTTCTTTTCATCTGAATTCTTTTCTCTTATAAAGGACCCCACTAAGAGAATTATGAGACACTCTGAATAAGGTGGATCACATCATAACAATGTCCTACTCATCAAAAGATATTACTTATACTGGTTCCACACCCACAATAGTGGGTTAATCTTAAGAATATACTTTCTTGGGGATACATGCAGTTTCAAACCATCAAAGGGTTCCATCCTCTATTTTTTGGAAGAGTTTGAGAAATATTGCCCTTAATTCTTCTTTAAATGTCTGGTAGAATTCACCAGTAAAATTATCTGGTCATTGGCTTTTCTTTGTCAAGAGGTTTTTTATTACTTATCAATTTTCTTACTTACTAAAGACATATTTGCATTTGCCATTTCTTCTTGAGTCAGTTTTGATTGTGTGCATATAAGGATTTGTCCATTTCATCTAGGTTATCCAATTTGTTGGCTTAAAATTCTTCATAGTTTTATTTATTTGTATCCTCTTTCTTTTTTCTTTGACAGTTTAGGTAAAGTCTTGTCAATTTTATTGATTTTCAAAGAGATTATTTTTGGTTTTGTTGATTCTCTCTTATTTTTTATTCTCTACTTCATATTATCACCATTCTAATCTTTATTTCTTTCCTTCTGTTCAATATGGGTTTGGTTTGTTCTTTTTCTAGATTCCCTAGTTTTCAGGAAAGGTTTCTTTTATTCTTTATTAATCTAAGCATTTAGAGATATAAATTTCCTTCTCAGCACTGCCTTTGTTGCATCCCATAAGTTCTGTATGTTGGGTTATCATTTTCATTTGCCTCAAAATATATCCTAATTTCTCTTTTGATTTCTTCTTTGATCCATTGGGGTTTTTGGGGGGTATATTTTTTAAAATTCCACATATTTGTGAATTTTCCATTTCTTCCTCTGATACTGATATCCAGTTTCATTCTATTGTGGTTGTAGAAGAAATATTGTATTGTTTCAATGTTTTTAAATTTATTGAGACTTGTTTTGTGATCTAATATGTCACCTATCCTGGAGAATGATCCACATGCACTAGAGAAGATTGTGTATCCCGCTGCAGTTTGGTGAAGTGTTCTATAAATGTCTCTTAGTTCTAGCTGGTTTAAAGTATCATTCAAGTCTTCTTTTTCTCTATTAAAATCTGTCTAGATGTTCTCTCTATTACTGAAAATGGTATATTGATATCTCAAATTATAAAAGTAGAGCTGCATGTTTCTCCTTTCAAATCTGTCAATATTTGCTTTGTAATTTTGGGAATTTGAAGTTAGGTGCATACATATTTATAATTTTTGTGTCTTATTGTTGTATTGATCCATTATCAGTGTACAGTGAACCTCTTTGTCCCTTGCAATAGATTTTTACTTAAAGTCTATTTTATCTGATATTAATATAACTACCCCAGCTCTCTTTTGTTTATTACTTTCATGCTATATTTTTTCCATACTTTCACTTTCAACCTACTTATGTCTTTGAATTTAAGGTAAGTGTCTTGTGTACATCATATATTTGGTTCTTGCTTTTCTATTCACTCTATCAATCTCTGTCTTTTAATGGGGAGTAAAGGTACTGTTGATAATGCAAGACTTTCTTTTGTCATCTTACTATTTTGCGTTTGTTAGCTGTATACCTGTTTTTGATTCTGAATTCTTCCATTAATTCTGAGTTCCATATTTATTTGGCTTTTTTATTGTAGCATTTATGAGATCATTATCATTTCTTTCTCAATGTGTTTTTCATGTATCTTCTTGGTGGTCACAATGGGGAAAAATTTTAACATCCTGGATCTATAACAATCATATTTCATTTGGTACCAACTTAATCTCAGTGGTATACCTACACTGTTACTATACTTCTGTATCTCCCCACCTAATTTTGTACTTGTTACAAATGATATATTTACATTGCATGTCTAAAACCATCAATTTATCATACTTTCAGTGCATTTGTATTTTAGTACATGATATTTTGTACATTGCATGTCCAAAACCATCAATTTATCATACTTTTAGTGCATTTGTATTTTAGTACATGTTTGAAGTAAGAAGTGGAGTTACATAACAAAGAATATAATGAAATAATACTGGCATTTATAATTATCCATATGGTTAACTTTACCACAGGTCTTACTCCCTCAGCTTCTATGTATCTGAGGATGTCTCATCCTTCTTTCTCATTTTTGAAAGAAATACTTGTCTGATATAAAATTCTTGGTTAACAATTGTTTTCTTCCAGCACTTTCAGTATTTCAACCTATTGCCTTCTTGTCTTCATGGTTTCTACTGACAAATCAGCACTTAACCTTGTACATAACTTGTTGATTTTCTCTAGCTGCTTTCAAAAGTCTCTCCTTGTCTTTGGCATTGGATAATTTGATTGTTATATGTCTGGGCATTGTTCTCTTTAAATTTATACTGTTTGGGGTTCATTTGAGCCTCTTAAATTTGCATATTCATGTCTTTCACTAAATTTGGGGAATCTTCTGCCATTATTTCTTAGAATATTCCTTCTGACCCTTTCTCTTTCTTGTCATGGGACTCTCTCATATACTGGCAAGCTTGATGGTGCCTCATAGATCTCTTAGGCTTTGCTTATTCTTTTTAATTCTTTTATCTTTCTGCTCCTCAGTCTGAATCATTTCAGCTGTCTTGTCTTAAAGTTCATGAAGTCTTTCTTCTCTTCCTTCCAGTCTGCTATTGAAACCATCTAAGGATTTTTCCATTTCAGTTGTTCTGTCCTTTAACTCCAGTATTACTTTGAAGAACTTCCCATATTGTTCATTGATTGTTTTCCTCATATCCTTTAGTTCATCTTCCATGCTTTCTTTTATAACTTTGGGCCTGTTGAGAATCATTGTTTTAAAGTCTCTACCAAGTAAATGCAAAGTCTGATCCTCTTCATTGATGGTTTCTGGATGATTATCTTGTTCCTTTGAATGGGCCATCATTTCATGTTTCTTTGATTGTCTTGTAATCTTTTGTAGTACACTGTACATTTTAATATTTTAAAGTGTTAACTCTGCTATTTATTCCCTGGGTTGCTCCTTAAATTTGTATACAGCTATGATATAAGAGATTTTTTTTGACTGCCATGAGCTATTCCAAACAAACAAACTGAGGCAAAAAGCACTATTCCTTCTCTTTGCAAATTTACTCTTCTTTGGCTGTTGGTGTCCTTTGGAGTTTAACTCTCCTATCAGGCAGATAATCCTGAGGCAAATGGGAAGTGCAGGTTTCTTTCTGCCTTATCTGAGCCCGCCTGGAGCCAGAGTGGGGGAAAATGATTTTTTTCTTGAGCTTGTGCTTGCTAGAGACCCTGGAATTACAGTTCAATGGAGTTTTAATGAATTGTCCCCTCTCCTCTTTGGAACAGACTTCCTCACAATTCTGGGTGCTATTTGGAGTCACTCAAAGCAAGTAATCCTTTCCGCCAGGGCATTCAAATTAATTGTTTTTCACATTGTTCCAGCTGTCAAAAGGAACTTCTCTGCCTTCAGGACAAACTCTGAGAGGGTGAACCCAAGCACTTTCCCTGGCTCAGTCTCTCAGACTTCCTCCTGACAGACTGACACTGATCTATGTGCACCCTAATTTGCACACAGGGGCCACTCTGCTCCCTTTGAACAAGGCCAGGAACGCCTAATGGGAGTGCAATCTGGTCCTACCCTTTTTGGAGCAGGTGAGGGAGGTGGCAAGAAATCTGCCAGTAACTTCTATCGCTTTTGAAGCTGTGTTTTCTTAATTCAACAGTTGCCTGCTTAATGCAGCCCTTTAACTGTTTTTCATACTTTTGAGGAATATTACCCTGCTATACAATTTTTTGCCACCTTTGCCCCAGAGGGTTTGGTACAGTAGTCACCCTCAAAGTTGGTCCTTAGTGATCTGAACTAGCTGTTCAAAGGTAGAGATTTGGGATCAGTCCATACATCTCCAGAGTTGGGAGGACTAGTTTTTTAGGTCACCATGTACTGAGCCAGGGCCTGGAGCTCCAGTCATTATTTCTACTGGTCATAGGGCTAGGATAAGGGGAGTGGTAACCACTACAAGGAAGGTAAAACACAACAGTCTTTATCACAATTTACCAACTTCTTCCTCCTACTCCTCCCTGGATGCTGCACAGTATTTCCCTAGACTCCAGAGTTTCAAAGTGGTTGAGTCAAATGGTTCATGCCAGTTCAATACTTGTTTTGGTGGAGAGACTGATTCTTGGAGTTTTCTACTCTGCCGTCTTCCCCCAGTGGCCCCTTCTTTTTGTTCTTTAAGCATACGCAACACAGTTGATTTAAAGTATTTTTCTCAGCTTTCCAATGTGTAGGCTTTTTCAGGGATAATTTCCATTAACTTCTTTTTTTTTCCCTGTGAACAGGCTATATACATATGCCTTTTTGCATGGCTTTTATTTTTATTTTTTGGCTAAAACATCATTTTGAATACTGTAGTGGTGTATTTCTGAAAATAAAAATTTCCACTCTCTTTAGGGGTTTGTTTTTGTTGTTTTTATGGGAGTATTGTTGTTTAGGTGACTATTTTTAAGTATTTTAGTACACACTATATTCTTTATCATGTGTTGTCACTGAAGTCTGTTCTGTTAGCTTAGTGTTCAGCTAGTCATTTGACAAGGCTTTCCCTAAGAACTTGTAGCAAAAATACATACTCTTCCAGTTCTTGCTCCATGGAGAGTGTTCCTAGAATGCTTGGCTAAGCTGTTACAACTCTGCTTTATCCTTCATTTCCTGCTGTGCATAGTCTGGGTATCAGCCAGAACTAAAGGCTTATGGTCTTCTCAGCACTATTCTGAACATAAATCTAGCCAGGAACATGCATGCAGGCTTCTATTACTTGTTATACATTGGCTCCTTCCAAAGTCATTTTACCACCATGTGTCTTCTTCCACAACCTCTTCATTCAGAGAGTTTTGTCTTACTTTTATATTTCTGCCAGTTATCCCTTCTTGTAGGCATCTGTAATAGTTGGTTTTCTTTAGATGTTTTTGACAAAAGATACACAGGAGGTTGCTTCAGATTTGAGATAGTGTCAAGACAAGTGAAACAATGTCAGGCCCCTGAGTCAGTTCCTTAGGGACTCACCAGACAGGTCAAAAAAAGAACCACCATTTTTTAAGACTATGGTACATATTGTCCCAAGATACCAGGAGTGTGAACTGTCACCCTCATGCCTGTCTATGAGGTGTGAATTAGGGAGTGCTAGATGTGTACATTAAAATGCCACCATGTTGTAATGAATTTTATTACCTTCATGTCCATTAAGCAGACTTTTGATGGTTGTAGTTTCTTGATTTGACTGCAGTCTTAAAAAAGTTGTTTGTTTTTGTTTGTTTGTTTGTTTGGCCAGGTTAATCATTGTTTAATTGAAGTAATGGACATTTGGAGACAGATGCATTGCCATTATTGGTGATGTCAAGTAATTAGTAATATTCTTAAAGGATATTATATCAAGACCAAATGGGGTTTATTTAAGATATGTAATATTTGTTCAATATTAGAAAATAAGTCAATATGATTCACCAATAAACAAAAGGAATGAACAATTTGCGTAGTCATCTCAGTAGAAGTAGAAAACTTTGGAAAACATCAAAACCAATAATGATAAAAAACTTACAGCAATTTAATAACAGTAATTAAGCATCTTAAATGTGGTAATGTGCTATCAACAAAAAGTTTACAGTGAATTAATGGTTATATATTGCATTATTTCCCACCAAGAACAGGAAAATGGCAGTGATGATTTCTTTCCATAATTATACTCAAGTTAGATGGCAAGTGCTATGTAGTGCATTAAAAAGAAAAAAAAAAATTGCAAAGAGTTTGGAAAGGAAGAGTTAAAGTGTGTTTATTTGTAAATTATATAGTTCTGTATGCAGAAAAATCAATACTAGAACTAATAATTGAATTTTACTACATTATTGAGTAAAAGGTTGATATAAAAAAATAAATTATGTTTTCTACATAAACAATAAAAACATTGGAAATTGAAATAGGAAAGCACTATTTCCAGTTAGAAAAAAACTACATACTTAGGTAGAAATCCAATGTGTGATGTGCTAGAACTCTATTTTGAAAATCTACACTACCAGATTTCAGGATTTACTGTAAAAATACATTAATAAATACAACATGGTATTGATATAAAGATAAGCATATTGATCGATAGAACAGAACTGAGAGTCCACAAATGGAACTGCACATATAATATCAATTGATTTTCACAAAAAAATTGTTAAATAAATGATCAGAATTGGAAAATCTTTTCAACAAAAAACACTTTAATAACTGGATATCTATATGGATAAAATGAACCTTAAATTTTATTTAATACCACACAAAAGTTAATTTGAGATGAATGGTAACCTAAAGATAAAAGTAAAAAGAGCAAACCTTTCTGAAGAAAACAAGAATATATCTTTGCAAATCTGGGGTTCACAAGGATATCGTAGTAAATTTCATTTAGATTAAGAATTTAAATATAAAAAATTTAAGATAATATATTTTAGAAGAAAACATTGGTAAAATCTTTCTGATCGTGGGTATATAAATTTTCTTAAAGAAAACACAAAAATTTTTTATCATAAGAGAAGAAGGTATATAAAAAGCAACATTTAAATTAAAGGCAAAAGTTTATGAAAAGTACCCTAAATACATAACACAAGTCATAAGTAGATGATTTTTTCAACACAATTGATAAAAGATTTTTGTCTAGAATGCACCATAGACTCTTTTTGTTTGTTTGTTTGTTTGTTTTTTGCATTTGCTTACATAAAAGTTATATATTTTTTTACATATTTTAAAAGATGCTTAGATTACAAAAAGTTTACACAAAAATTACAGGGATACCCATGTTCCCCACCTCCCACACCTCCCATAACATCCCACATAAACATCTTTCCTTAGTGTGGCACATCACCTGCAATGGATATACACATCCTGGGGCTTTGGCACTAAGCATGGACCATAGTTCACATTGTAGACCACACTCTTTCCCACACAGTTCTGCATGGTATATGTTGATGTAAAATGGCCTATATATGTCATTGTAATATCGCTCAGGATAATTCCCAAGTCCTGAGAAAGCCCCTGTATTAAAACTGCTTTTCCCTTCCCTGCCCCAAAAGTGACTAGTGGCCACTGGCTTCACCTCACTGTTATAATTTCTTCCATTGCTTGAATCACAATATCTCTACAACAGAATACCATTAAGTAGACTCTAGTCCACAGCTCTTCCCCCAATCCTGAGGAGTGTGGGATGGTGATGTCCACTCCATCTCCAAGTGAGAGTGGGCTTATATCCCATGGATACGGTGGATGGGATTATCCTGCCTGCAGCTGCAGACTCTCTCCTTTCCCTGGCATGGACATTGTCCATCATCATGTCTTCACCAGGTGACCTGGGTGAGCCCATTGAGCTGTAGAGTAGGAGTTGCAGCTCCACCAAGATTCCAGGTATAGCTGGCACATGGGCAGGCCAAGGCTCCAGTTTCTGGAATTACACCTACAACTTCCAGCATCACATATAGGTTTGAATAGAAGGGTCTGATGGACCATGTGCAGGGAGGACTTATTTGAGTCCAAGTCTGTCACTCTCAGGAGCACAGATTCCAAAGTAGAGCCCACTGATAAGGCATTAATCTCTGGAGCTATCCCCCTTATATAGGACCTGGGTGTCTCCAGAGCCCTCAGGAGCCCTTTTGTGTGGAGTGATATACACTTTTGTGATCTATGAGATCCTACTGAGATGTGCATAAGCGTTACCTCTGGGAGGACCTCCCGACTCACTTTGAAGTCTCTTAGCCACATTAACTCATTTGTCTTTACCTTTTCCCACTTTCATTCAAGATCTTTTTCCAGTCACATTGCCAGTTGGCACTTGGTATTAGTCCCTCATTTCCAGGGAGGCTCATCCCCTCGAGTCATGTCCCACACTGGGCAGAAGGTAATGCATTCATATGCTGAGTTTGGCTTAGAGATAGTCCACATTTGAGCAACATGGAATCACTTAGATGGCAACCCTTAGGAACCCCATAACAGTAGGCTAAGTTTCAATTACAAGAGCAAAGACTCATAAGTTAGTCATCAATAACAAGAACCCATCAGTGGACACTCCTCCTTTGCCAGACACTGCCCCTGCCCTGCACTAAGGGGACTGTTTCTGCTCCCTTGGAGAATGTAGCAGAACTCTCCAGGCTGGGAATTCAGTATTACCTCGTTTATTGACTGTCTACCCACCGTGACCATGCCCTATCCTTTGATCATTTGAACAATTTTATATATCTTTCATATATATTCAGATGAATTTCCTCCCATGAACACCCCCATCCCAGACATCCCCCACCAATGATCCTCTGCAGCCCCCATTGTAACCCATCTGTGATCTAAACTTTCCTTGAAGATGAAGCCCATATAATAACCAAATACAATTAATAAGAAAATGAAATAATAATGATGAGCTTAAATGAAAGAGATAAAATACATGGAAACTAAGAAAAAAAAACTAAAAATAAAATATAATTAATGGATTGGGACTTTCAAAAAATGGGGAAAAAAACAAACAAATATTTTTTAAAAATTATTATTTTTTCCTTATATCACTGCATTATTGGGTGTCCAGTCTGTACCGTAGCACCTTCCCCCTCTTATTCCCCAGTGTCTCCCAAATTTTCATTTAATTTTCAAAGAAGTTTTGGGTCACAGGAAATTCACACACAGAATAATAGAGATTCTCATATACCCAAACTCCTTCCCCTTTTCTCAGCCCATATTAAAACCTCTTTTTTTTTGTGTGGATGGTAACATTGTTATAACTGTTATACAGATAGTGAAACATAGCTACTAATTGTTGTCAATGGTTGACAATATAGTTTACAATTTAGATGGTACAGTTTAATAATTTTTGATATTTACTAAGTCTTGTGTGCATTACTGCAAGTTAATGAAAAACATTTCCCATGATCACTAAATACACCATTTGATCTTTTCTGTTCCTTCCTCCCCATACCCCTGGGGCACATGGTACTCCCTTGTCTTGACTCATTAGATGACAAGATTCATAGTTACATGCCCTGGGTATTCTAACCTGCCCTTCCTAATCTACCAAACTGTCAACCCTGCACCACCAAACCAAGTAATATCACCACCCACCTGTCCTATCCTTCAATATGCAATTATACTCTATCACTTTACCATAGATTAAGTTCATATGGGTGATGGCTCACAACCTACTCTGACACAATAGACTCTTACAAATCAAAAAGAATAAAGATTAACAATCAATGTTAACTACATGAGGAAGTATTTTAGAAAACAAAAGCTGTGTGGTGAATAAATTCATGAAGTGACAACTTATTAGTAACCAGGGAAATGTAAATGAAAGACACAGTAACATAATATTTTATATATATCAGTCTTTATAACAACTTCTCAGTTATTCTGAAAAAGTGGGAAAAAACCTGAAATCTATAAAATCAATCTCAACTGTGATGCCCCACCAGGGTTTAACAAAATAATGGATTTGCCAAAACAAAATAATGGATTTTAAGGTAGAATAAATGCTGGGTTCAGCACATGGGGCCTGCTGGGTAAACAGCTTCAGGCAGACAGAGAGACCATGTTATTCTGTGGTTGGAAATAATTTATGAAGAATGTTTGAGATAATAGCTTTCTTTAGTTAACTTGAAAACTGAGCCTGAATGTGTCAGGGAAATTTTCAGCTCAAATTTCAGAAACTGGGGTAATTTCAAGTTACTAAAAATAATAGCTGACACTTATTAATTTCTTACTATAGACACATGAATCTTCAAAACAATAACATATATTATTAGTCACATGTTGGAAATAAAGAAAATGAGGCAAAGAAAGGTTAAGTAATTTATCTCAATTTAAAATATATGTACATATATATTCAGGTACAGCTTAGATTAGAGACAGTGTCTGTTGTATCCAAAGTCTATGTGGTTTTTACTAAGCTGTGTAGGCTCATACTTAGGTGAAAAGTTTATACCTGAGGTAACTCATTACTACATGTATTTTAACTCATCTGTTCAAGTAATTTCCAGCTAAGGAGTGTGACAACAAAAGCTGTTAGTGAAATTAAAGGTGCCTTTGAAAACATGCAGTGGATTGGACATAGCTCCTAAAAAGATGGAACCACCTATGCAAATAATGGGTGCACACAAGTGCCTTGTTCACTGTTCATCAAATTATGAGATCCAGTTCTTTTCACAAACATGGTAACAAGCTCACACTTACTTTCCTAATCTAAGCCTTGGACAATATCTTTGATTTCAGTTTAAAGGTCATTTCATTAAGAAATCCTTTCTTGTGCAGCCCATCCCCACCCCAGATAAGCTATGTCCCCATTATACAGAAGTGTAACACCATGTCTGTAAACATTTTTTCCCGTTTATTAGAGAGGATGTAGGTTTACAGAATAATCATTTTTAATAGTATACATTATTTTATTAGTGGGTTTTTTGATTCATAAAGGCAGAGCTATTGCTTGGGTTGTTAAGGCAGACATGGATGAGGAAGATGAATGCATAAAAAAACTGTGGTATGCACATACAATGCAATATTACTCAGCTGTAAGAAAGAATGCAGTATTAGCACACAGGATAGCATGGATGAAACTTGAAGACCTTATGTTGAGTGAAGCTAACCCAGCACTGAAGGACAAATATTGCATAACATTCCTGATATAGAGCTAGAGTCTGGATGATAGGATTACAGGAAATAGAAAGGGAGAAGAAGGTTGAAATAAATAAGACATGGGTGCAAATCTCAGTTCTGCTCTCTGCTGTCTTTTGAACTTGGGTAAATTACTTAAATTCATAGTGTCTCAGTTACTTCATCTGTAAAATGCATATAATAACAGCACCCACACAAAAGATATCACATGGAGTGTGTTTAATACAGTCCTGGTCAATTTTAGATGTTCAATGTACAATTGATGAAAATAATAGAAATAAAGAATCCAGATTCTGACTCCAGCTTGATGATTACCCCAGTCCTGTAGATGATTTCTAACCCTTATCAAAAATGGCATTCACTGGTCAGATGGATTCCAGGAGGAAGGGATAAATATTTGCTTACCATTTAGGGAAGTACTCCTAAAATTAATTATTCTTCCCCTTGAGGAACTAGCGCAAGGATGCTAGTTCATTCACTTAAATAAAACTGTCACTTCATAGAATGAGAACTGAATATGCTGAAAAGGATGGACTGTAAAGATTTCTGAACAGAGATAATCACAAAGGCAGTGTCACTCCTTGACACACTGGGGCCAGGAATGGGCTTTGAATAAAATGGTCAGAAGAGGAAGTCAGAGTATCAACAACCAAAATATTTGGCTCTGGACTATGCATGGATTCTCTGAGAAAAGGGCAAAGTGATTACTTTCAGCAGATTTCTCATTCAGGAGACCTCTAATTTACTGATGATGTCTTGATAATTGCATTTGCTTTTTTAGCTTTAAAAGTGGATACCCTGTTGTTAGGGTCCCTATCAGGCTATCAGACAAAGTTCCATATAAAAATTAAAAAGCCTTTAAGGTTTCTGTGAGTATCATAGAAATGGAAATGGATGGGAGTAGCTAATCTTCCCCATCTCTCCAAGACCCAAATTCCTTTTAAATATCAAAGCTTTATGAGTCTACTATCTAAGATAGTTTATTATCAGAACAAGTTCTGCTCAGAGAGAAGTCCTAGACAGACAGATGAACATTAGTATATAGTAGAAATACAAAATTCTTATTATTTTTCATTGAGATTTTTTTTCCAGAAACACTTTAATTTTCAGCTCACTAAATTAACATAACCATAGCTCTGGTTGGACAAAGAGCTGATAAAGAAAACCAGAATACGGTTTATTTTAATAATTGATGGCTCTACTAGAAATCAACAGATAAGTCAGTAGTTATAGCCCTATATATTGGGTTGTGCAAAATAACTTCTTTTCTGGCAGTTAGTATGCAATTTTCTTAACTTAAAACTTACTCATTTTCTTTTTTGTTTGTTTTAGAAAGTTAAAATAAAATCAGGAAATATTAAAGAGCAAAATAAATGTCACATCTGGTGATACCTGTAGAATAAAAATGAGAGAATTGAAATAATTTTGTATGTGATTTGCATTATGTAAAATTGGGGAAAATAACACATTCCATAGGTATCTTCATTTAGGAAATAAAAGTGCTTCTACTGAGGCTAAGTTAACTTTTTATTTTTCAGTTAAATTGCCTTATACCTGAGCTGGATTGATGGAGACATGAAAAATGTGACAGAATTTATCCTACTGGGCTTGACCCAGAATGTGGAACTTCAGAAACTTTCATTTGCTCTGTTTTTAATTGTCTACTTGGTCACCCTGGCAGGCAACTTGCTCATCATGATCACTGTCAACACCAGCAAAGCCTGGGAGGCCCCCATGTACTTCTTCTTGTCTTATTTATCCCTTATAGATGTCTGCTTTTCTTCCTACATGACCCCTAAGATGCTAGCTAACTGTCTGGCTATGAGGAAAACCATCTCTTTCAGGGGATGCATGACTCAGATCTTTGTTGAACATCTTTTTGGTGCAGCTGAGATCATCTTGCTGAAAGTGATGGCCTGTGACTGTTACATTGCCTTTTACAAACCCTTACACTACACAACCATTGTGAGGTTAAAGTTACATGGCTCCCTTGTGGGAGTGGCCTGGGTTGGAGGCTTTGTCCATGCCATCAATCTGCTCCTTTTCACAGTCTGGCTACCCTTCTGTCATAGACCACTTCATGTGTGACTTGAACCCTTTGTTGACACTTGTTTGTGTGGATGCCCATATCCTTGGTCTCTTTGTTGCTGCCAATGGTGGGTTCATCTGTCTGTTAAACTTGCTCTTCTTAATGGTCTCCTATGTGGTCATCCTATGCACTTTGAAATCTCACAACTTGGAGGGGAGGAGCAAAGCCCTGCCCAACTGTATCTCTCACATCACCTTGGCATCTTATTCTTCATGCTCTGCATATTTGTGAATTTATGTCCAGTGACCACCTTCCTCATTGATAAAGCTGTGGCTGTTTTATACAATAATAACTCCCATGTTGAATCCCTTGATTTACACTCTCAGGAATGCAGAGGTGAAAAATACTATGAGGAAGCTCTGGGGTAAAATGGTGACTTCAACTGTGAAATAATCATGTCAATATAAAAATAATCTTATCCTTTAAACAATGAAGAGAAAAGAATATCATTTCTAGGCTTTAAAGTAAGTGGACACTAAATGTCAAAAGTAGCTTCAGTACTCGCTTTGTCAGCAAATGTACTAAAATTAGAATGATTCAGAGAAGATTAGCGTGGCCCCTGTGCAAGAATAACATGCAAATTCATGAAGCATTCCATATATTTGTTTTACCCCAAATAAATATCCTTTATAAACCTCCCCCCCCCCAAAAAAGTAGCTTAATGTTGTCTACAGGTCTTTGAAGAAAGGCTCAGGTAAGAAATTATTTATTATTATTGTAATACGCCAGTTAGATTTATACATTTCCTATTTGGTTGTCAATCTTTGATGTGCTTTCAGAATCAGAGTCCTTGTTAAAATATAGATTCATAGAACACAGTTTTAAAGTCTAAATAGTGGGATTATTGTTGGATTGCTATATTTACATTTTAAACAAATTATCCAGATATATCTGAAGTAATTGATATTTAGACACCATCTGAGTAATAGTGCTACTGATTATGTTTACATCCTTTAGTTGTTAATAAAGTCATATTAGTAATGCATTTTCTGGGTAATATCCTTCATAGCAGGATGCTATTGAACTCTCGCATCTTCATAAAACATGTAGTGAAGCTTACTATCTTTGCAATTGCAAAACAAAAATAAAATATTCTGAGAAAATATTAATGTTTTGTACTTTACTGTGCTTCTTCTCTTTCTATACTTCCAAACACATCTATTAGGAGTCTCACTTTTTCTTTTTCTGACTCTAAAGAAAGGCATATCTTGTTGTATTATTTGAACAAAAACTCATTTTTATTATTATCCTAATTGGTCATCCTCATTGACAGCATGGGCTTCACAGTTTTTCTGTGTGAAGATGTTTTGTATCATATTTTGTGCACACATTTTGGAGGAATGGGTTATAGTATCTGAGGACCAGAGTCCCAAGTTCAAAGCTTACTTTTAGCATACATTGTAGCAAAGCATGGATTTTCAGTTAAAGGGAATTTATAAATATATTATCAGGATCAAATAAAATAATCTCTTTAAAGTGTTTAGAACCTCTAAATGCTAAATAAATGTTAGTTATATTAAATATTACTGGAGTCCCATTAAATATAAAAAGAACTACCCAAGTGTCCCTGAGTGGTAACCTAATATTTTTAGAAGAGAAGACAAGTAACTTCTTTGTTCCTGCTGTGAAAAAAATACTTTGAGAGATGACTGGTCTTCTTGATGTATTTTGGGGCTTGAATAGGCCCCAAATTCATCATTTTTCCTGAAACTCTCTCTCCTGATTTTTAATCTCCTTTGGTCCTATTCTTCCAAGTCCTTGGAGCTCATCCATTTGTGGTTCTTATTTTCTCTAGAAAAGCCCTGTTTGAAGGTTCAAATGGTCATCTTCCATATACCTGAGGCCAGCATAGCAGGTAAATAGATTATTAACAGAATTAAAATAAAAGAGGAGGTAGTGTGTGTTGTTTAAAAGCAGATCCTGGAATCCAGTTCTTGGATTTGAATATGAACTTTGTAAACCTTCCTGCCCCACATTTTCTTCATCTGTGAAATGCTATTCATGGTTCCAAACTTATGAAATTGTTAGGAAAGTATTATGGGTTAATATATGTTATGTGCTTGCCACATTGCCTGGCCCATGGTTAATACTTTATGTGGTTTTTAAAAAGCAGTAAATATACAATGTTCAGATTTGGGCTTATATCACTTCTGGAACCATCAGGAGTCTCTTTTTGCTTAAGTAAGGACCTCTGTGGACCATCTCTTTAGGTGTAAAAGGCATTTTAATTTATGACCAACTCTATTGAACATCAATGTTTCTCTGAATTCAGGCAATGATGTCATTGACATCCAAGGACATTATTTAGCTTTTGGAAGTCCCATAAGTAGGGGAGCTTCAGATGATATGGAAAGCTTTGAAGTTTGGGGGTCAATAGAACTAGGACTGAATTCCATTTCACTAGTTTATATAACATTTGACCATCTGTGACAGTCTAATTTTAGTTGTAGGTCTTATGCACAAAAATGGTAGTTAGTATATCCAAGGGTATTTTAAGCATTTGATGATGTAATGAGTGCAAAGCCTCCAGGAGAGTGTCAGACACTAAGGAAGTATACATTTCAATGTCTTTATTGCCACACTCACTTTTTCATCAAAGTCCCATTTCTACTTGACATTTTATAAGCTGTGTGACTTATATTTATCATTCTATTATATGTAGCTATTAAAATAGTTCACCATGAGGAACTTACATAATTCTCAGAGTAAACCCAATAAAATTAATGCAAGATGAATAACACCCTGAAAAATTCAATGCAAAAATCAGAATGTCTCCCAAATCAAAATGATGTTAAAGAAATATGAAAAATTTAATGATTTTTAATGACAAAAAGAATGTTATTATATAATAATTTAAAAATATATGATTTATGTAACACATAAGTTAATATTACTATTTACTACTATGATATATTCACTGCAATGTGGCCGCCACCTTGAAGACATTGTGTTTTTTAATGCTCATAAGAAGCGTATAAAGTAGATAACTGTTATTCCTGTTTCCCTAAAGAATTACCTGTATCTGAAATAATTTTACAAAATTATTTAGAGCCATAAGTATAGCAATGCTTGAAGTTGGATTTGAACACAGGTATCTGGGCTCCAAAGGTTGCACTTTTAAACGCTTTGTAGTACAGAGAGACAGACATTAAATAAGAAAAAATATTAAAAAACAAAAACATAAATTCAGTGCAAAAGTGTAAAATGAACTAAAGTAAGTGATGTGATGGATAATAACTAAGGTGGCATGGTGCCAACTTTACACCAGACATCATGAAAGATCTCTGAGCAAGATTTCACAGACTTGATCTAACCATGTCAAAGGATAAAAGAAAATGATTTAAAAAATGAGTAAAACCACTTGAGTGGCACTTATTGTGGAGTAAAGGAGAGTTTTATTTGCCCTGGGTGAGTGGATGAGTATCACTATAAGATCTTCTCTATTCTGACTTGGCGATCAGCAATAAACTTTTCCAAATTACATTTATTCAGCACACATAAAATCAAAGGATGAATCAAATATGAAGTCAAGCAAACTTCTGCCCAAATCTCTAGTTTCTCTTCTTGCAGTTTCTCATTTTGGTGGACATTCTGGTGTAGCTCACCACATTAAACTGCATTTTATCTCTCTTTATGTCCTTTTCTTCATGATAATATTTCTCATGTAAAAGCCATTGCATTCACTTACAGCAGCTGAGCAAAGCTAATTGGTAAAAGGAAAACTATCTGTTTAATTCTTCATTTACAATAAATTCTAATAGGACTTCAATTATTTATAAGTTCCTGTCTAATTGCTCTCCAAGCAAGCATTCATTTCCTGTGGTCCCACTCTTTGCCTATTATCTGTGCTCATGTCACAAAGACCTCATTCTAGCATTTTGGACTTTGCATAAACCCTTCTCACTTTCTGGAATCCTCCTACACTAGACATTCACATTGTTGACTTCTCATACTGAGTCTACAGTTCAAATGCATTCTCCTTAGAGAGGAATTCCTTAACCACCCATTGTAGTGTCATCTTCTGTTTGCTTGAGTTATTTTGTATCATGTCACCCTGTTAAACTTTCTGTATTGCAGATTACAGTTTGATTTTTCTGATTTATTTGTTTATTGTCTCTCTCTGCAAACTAGAATGTAAATTCAGTGAAAGGAGAGGGAACATCTGGATTATTAAATACTGGATCTCAAGCACATACAACAAAGCTTGTAACAGATAGACACTTAATAAACATTTTCTGACTAAATGACCCAATGTCACCTTAACCCTCTTAAGAATAATCACATTAACGAAAAGGCTCTTTGTTAGCTGAAATGCTCTGAAACTGAAGACATTCTAATCTTGGTGATAAATTGAAATGTAGAAATTTAGGCCATTTTGGGATATCAGCTGTTCTTAGCTGAAGACACAGAAACATCTCAAAAGGTTCTGAGGCTAAGTCTTTTCAAAATTGCATGGAAAGCCCAGTGAACTTAATTGAGCAAGAAGCAGTATTGGGCACAAAACAAATCCAGGACTCAATATTAAATGTTGTATTTAGAAGGGATAAAAGGTTCAGAATTATTTGCCCCTGCTGGTGAGAATAATACTATGTTCTTTAAAAATTGTGAATTGAGAAATAACTTCTCAGGAGATGGTTCAAAAGATTTAAAGCATGATATAAAAAACATACAACAATAATCACAAAATCTCAAACACAACTAGTTTGTGCCATGAAAACACTCTCAAAATGCAATGTACAAATTTTGGTAGTCAATTAATATTAGTTTCCATGTCCCATTGTGTCACTTTATATGTGTGACCTTGGCCAAATTCATTAAATATTCAAACCTCAGTTTCTTCAGGTGCAAAATAAGGATAACAATACTTGTTACTGTAAGGGTTATATGTGATAGATTAAAGGTGTTTTTGTATATATATATATATTACTAAGTGTGATACACACACACACCCCCACACAGACACTTGCATCTATATATCATCTAACACACAGTTTTGCATAAGAAATCATAAGTGCTCTTGCAAAGTCATTTTTCCCTTTAATTAATTTTTTTTCTCTATTTTAATAGAATCAATGAAATGAAAAATTTGTTTTCTCACCATCTTTGTTTCTTGTTTATTGTGTGGGTCTCCAATCACTGAGATAACAGTGACATGAACACTTTCATATTCCATAAAAACATGTCCCAGTTGTGCCCTATCCCACATATACCCCTACCCCCTATGCCCTGCACCAGTAATTCTTCTTGCCATATTTGTTAAAACAGGGGTTCTTAACCTTTTTTGTTCCACAGACCTTTTTGCTACTCAGGTGAAAATGACAGACCCGTTACTAATTCCACACTATACTGTGTATTATTTAATAAATATATCATACCTGCACCAACACGTGTCCATAAGAATAAGGTTTTTTTGAATTTCAAGTCAACCTCACTTATCCCTTACCAACACCTGTGCTAAAAGAATATCCCTACCATTGTGTTAAAACACAATGTTAAAACACAGGCCTACAAAATCCTGAGTTCACCTTTCACTTTTTTATAGATAAACTTCTTCTAAAATCTGAAATCAACTCATCTACAAGAAAATATGGAATCAATGAACAATGTGACTTACTTTGTCCTCCTGGGTCTCTCAGAGGATAAAAAGGAAGCGAAAGTGCTTTTTGTTATGTTCTTGCTTTTCTACATTTTAACCATAATGGGAAACTTGCTATTTGCCATTGTTTTCACTGTCAGGAAGGCCTTTGGATCACACATATACTTCTTTCTTGTTAGGATATACACAGTGTGGTGCATACATACAATGGGATATTATTCACCTGTAAAAAAGAATGAAGTTCTTATATATGTTGAGTGAAATAAGACAAGCACAAAAGGAGAAATGTATGATCTCACTGATATGAAATAATGAGAATAAGCGAATCCATAGGGTAAGAAACCAGAATATAGATTACCAGGGGCCAAGGTGAGTGTAGACAATGGAGAGTTTGTGCTTAAATTGTACATAGTTGTGATTTGGGGTGATGGAGAAGCTTTGGTAATGGATGGTGGTGAAGATAGCACAACATTATGAATATAATTATCACTGAATTATATATTTGAATGTGGTTAAGAACGGAAATTTTAGTTTGTATATATGTTACTTGAATAAAAATAAGAAAATGGCACTGTAAAATTCAAACTGTGATCCTTAATATAAACTCATGAACCTCAGTCCATAGTACAATTATAAAAATGTTCTTTCATCAATTGTAACAAATATACTAAACTAATGAAAGGATTTTTAAAAACTTTTAGGAAGAGAAAAAAATTGTTCTTTTTGTATGAGTTCATATAGATCTAAGTAATTCTCAGTTCTCTTCATATAGCATAATCCTCCTTCATAAAGATCTTATAAAAATACATATCCAGTATTACCTTAATATTGTGTCCAGTATTTTGCTGTACAAATTATGCAATAAAAATAGGTTTTTTTGAATACATGCAACTGTGAATTTCCAGAAATGAAATGGTTGAGCCATTCAGTTCATGTATTTAAAAGATAATATTGTACCAACTTTACTACTGTCCATAAGAATAAGAATACCAGTGAGAATACTTGTTTGTCTACCTTCTCAACAGCCAGTGTTTGAAAAAACATTTGATATTTGACAGTATTAAATACTTAGTATATCACTTGTGTACTTTAATTGGAATTCTTTAAATTAATTGTGTTTGACATTTGTTTCACATTTTGGTATTTCCTCATGAATTATCTAAAGTTGCTTTTATCTATTTTCTTTGATTGTAGATCTTTTCCATACTGATATTTATGAGTTAATCACATAGTAAGGCTTTATCACTTTTATGATTATATATGTAATTTTTATTTCTCCTTTTATGATTTGGTTTTAACTTTTTTTCTAATAGAAACTATTGGTATTTACATAGTCAGACCAATCAATATTTTCTTTGGCTTTTATATCTTGCTTAGAAAGAACTTCTCAGGTTTGCTTTAACCATAATATTCTTCCCAATTTTTAACATTTAATTTTTGTAATATTTTCCTTTTGTTTTCATATTTTACATTTTCTTTTTTTTTCATCCATTTGAAATTTATTTTGATATGAGGAGTTCAATAGAGATTGAATTTTAAATGTTTATCAAAATGGTTGTTTTTCATAGTTGCTTATTATCTTTTCACCATCTCTGAAATCACAACTTTATTACATTCTAACATGTTACATGTATTTGGATCCATGTTAGTACTACATTCTGCTTCATTGATCACTTTATTCACATGCCATTTAACATGATATAATTTCATTTCCTTTATAGTATATTTTGATGTCTGATTAATCTAGTGTTCCCTCATTACTAATTTTTATTAATGCCAATCCTTGCATACTTATGTTTCAAATTAAAACAAGTTGGTTGAGTCACAAAACAAAGTTCAATTAGTTTTTTCAATGAGATTTGATTAAGGAAGATTAATTTAGAAAGAGTTTATATGTTTGAAAACTTGAAAATTCCTATCCATGAATATAGTAGGTCATTTCCTTGAGCCAATATTCTTTTATACTGTTCAATAGTGTTTTACATATTTTCATATAGATCTGGCATGTTCCTTGGTAAATTTAGTGTTTTGGATTCTGTTATTTCTGTTGCTATTGTAAATGGGATCTTCTATTTTATTTTCTGATGGTCTGTTATTCTTCTTGTTCAAGAAGAGTGTTACCACCCCAGTTTTCTCCAATGCCTGGGTGATGGCAGAGAGTTTGCTACCCTAATGTTTAATGAGGTTGGAGCCTAGGTTCTGGTCACCATCCTGGTGCTTAAAGAAGGTCAACCTTCACTCTAGTATTAAAGGAGAGTATGACCACAAAGCAAACACTTGGAGAGGGTGGGACGGTCACTCCATCAGGCTTCGAGAACAAAACATCATTCTACAGATGATTTTCACACCTTGTAATCTAATGAAGTTTGCCCTGCAAGGTTTTTGAATTGTTTGGGACCTGTGAACCTTGTTTTACTTTTTCTGCAATGGAAATGTTATTCTATGCCTGTCTCTCCTTTGTATTTTGGAAGCAGATAACTTGTTCTCTGGGTTTCACAGATCCATAGCCAAAAGGGAATTGTGCCCAAGGACAGACCACACCTATAACCAATTTTGATGAAACTTTGTACTAAACATTGTTTCTGAAATGTTTTAGGTCTTTTGGGATATTGTGATGGAATGAATGTATTTTGCATATGGAAAGAACATGATTTTAGGGGTGGGGTGTGGTGATTTTAAACTGTATGCACCTCAGAAAGCAAGTTCTTAAAGTTTGTTCATTCCTTTTAATGAGGATGTTTAAGTAGGACATTTCATGAGGATAGTTCAGTTAAGGTGTGACCCACTTCATTCCAGATAGGTCTTAATGCTCTTACTGAAGTCCTTTATAAACAGAATGTATACAGAGAGAAAACCATGGAAGCAAGAAGCTGAAATCAGTAAAATCTAGAAGTAAAGGTAGAGAATAGCAGATGCTTTCATGTGCCTTGTCATATGACAAAGGAAGAAGGATTCTTGACAGCCAGTCTTCAGGAAGGAAGCATCAACAAATCAAAGCATGCCTTGATTTGGACAGTTTGCAGTCTGAAAACAGCAAGCTAATAAATTCCTATTGTTAAAAGTCAACCCATTTTATGATATCTGCTTTCAACAGCCTAGGAAACTAATACAGAGTTCATCCACTTTTTGACCGTTTGCAACTAGAACTTTCCTGAATTTTGATATCAGTGCTTTACACTAATTCTTGACCACCTTATAGAAATCCCTCCTCCAAATATTCCTTATCCCTCATTAACAATTAATGTTTTTTTTAAAACTAAATGTTAACACTTTTGACTAGTTAACATGCTAAATATGTTCATTTTACATTTTTGTTTATCTGTTCTTCTACAAGATTGTAAGCTCCATGAGAGCAGAAGTGATTGTTTTATTTATGGCTGGATTCTCAGCCTCTAAGATAGTGCTGGGCACAGTAAATAATTGTTGTATGAATGGGGGATCTGTTTAGTTTTCCTTTAAAAAATGTGTTCTCTGAAACAGTTTAGCATTGGGATGATATTTTCTTTAAAACTTGTGAATAATAGTAATATTTAATATTTCTTGAAAGCTTATAAATTTTAAGTATTTGTTCTAAACACTTTATGTGTGTTAACCTTCTTCACAATGACACCATTAGGTTTACAGTTGACCAAATGATAGCTCATGGAGGCAAAATAACTTACCTAAAGACACCACCATGAGGCAATATCCGAGTCAGAAGCCATATCACAAAAGCATGGCTTATGCTTTTAAACATACCCTAAAGCTTTCCTTTTGGTGAAAACGTTGACCTTCTGTTTTTTGGGAGTTAGCTTCTTGTCCACTTTTTTGTCTGATCAGGCATTTAACCTTTCTTTCTCTGACAATGTTAGTTTGTGTAAATTATAATCAGCCAGAACAATTGTTCACTTTATACAGGCTTTTGAGTTTCTTTGAATAAATTGAACAAGGTAATATTTCAATTCTTTGAATCCCTCAATGTCACCCATGAGGATTGGAATGAATTCTTCCCAAACTCCTGTCAATGTTGATACTTTGACATCCTCCCATGAATCACACATGTTCTTAATAACTAGAATGTTGAATCCATTCCAGAAGGTTTTCAATTTATTTTGCCCAGATCTATCAGAGGAATCACAATTTACGGCAGCTATAGACTTATGAAATCTATTTCTAAAATAATAAGGCTTGAAAGTCCAAATTGCTTCTTGATCCATGGGTTGAAGAATGGATGTTATATTCACAGATAAGAAAACAACATTAACCTAGTTGCACATCTCATGGGTGACCAGGTGCATTGATAATGAGCAGTAATATCTTTAAAGGAATCTATTATTCTGAGCAGTAGTTCTCAACACTGGGTTTAAAATATTCAGTAAACAATGTTGTACTCAGATGTACTGTTATACAGGGTTTGTTGTTCCATTTACAGATCACAGGCAGAGTCGATTTGGCATGATTCTTAAGGACCCTATGATTTTTAGAAAGGTAAATGATCACTGGCTTCAACTTAAATCACTGGCTGCATTTACCTATAACAAGAGAGTCAGCTTGCCATTTGAATACATTGACTTCTCTTTAGCTATGAAAACCCTAGATGACATCTTGAAGAATGTGGAGAAGAGGGACTGTCTAGAATAATCAAAAATTTGCTCATGAAGTTTTTTTTTCTTTTTTTTTTAAATTTGGGTAAAAATCAAACTTTTCACAATACATAACAATATTTGTAAAATGATATATAAATACATATCCATATGTGTGCATTTGTTTACATAAATGTTATTTGTTATATATATATATATATTTTAAAGTTTCTTAGATTACCTAAATATTACTCAGAAATTACAGGGATTCCCATGTTCCCCACCGCCCACACCTCCAACAACATCCCACACCACCATTCCTCATCCGTGTGGTACAACACCCGCAATGGATATACACATCCTGGGGCCTTGCCACCGAGCATAGACCACAGTTCACATCACAGACCACACTCTCTCCCACCCAGTTCTG
>JAQZBX010037640.1:0-23722 GCA_029593785.1 Cabassous unicinctus | reverse complement strand
CATTAGCTCTAGTTGATCCCCAGCTACTCTCTGACTGTCCCTCGCTGTTTGGAGGGTCTATGCCCTCCATTCTGCAGGTCTCAGGCTCTGTGGAAATGACTGGGCCTGGAATTGTCAATACGGATTAGTTCTGGGAAGCAGGACAGGATGCTTATCCAGCAGCCAGGCCACCAAGGGGACGGGCTGCACATTCCAATCGACCCAAAGTAGCCTCGGGGGAGAATTTAGAGAAAGGGGCAGCGGGAAGCTGATGTTGGAGGTCCCTTAATCCTGGAGAATTTAGAGCCGCTGCAAAGTGAACTCCTAAATGAGCAGGGATTTGCTTCTCCTCCCAGCCTCCACAGATTGCTTCTGCAGAGAGGTTTTAAATAGCAAAGGTGACACAGCTTAATGTGGCCAAGCTCAGAGTTGGATACATTCCTCCTTTAGTTCCCAGGGCTTGGAAACAGCCTGGTGGGGGATGGAGGTGCCCTCTGGGAGAACAGAGGCAGTGGTCTCTTCAGGTGTCCCATACAGGGGACATAGCGCATGCCAAATAAATGTGGAGGGGACCTCCTTGGCCATCATGGGGCATGTTATGGCTTAGGAGGCCCTCAGAGTTTTCTTGTGTGATTCTCCCATTGAATAGATGGGGAAACTGAGCCTCATGGAGGAGAAAAGACTGACTCAAGGTCACCCAACACAGTAAGTCAATGTCAGATCCAGGGCTAAGACTTGGGTTCTCTTGACCCTGAAGTCGTCTGACCCCTCCTCCTTAGACACACAGCTTCTGCACCAGCTACAACCAGTATAAACCAGTGCAACAATTTCACATGCTGATTTTATTCCGTGCTCATTTGCTGAGACTGTGTCATGTGCAGGCCCTGGGCAAAGTACAAGGATGGGTGGGGTTGAATGGGGAAGTGACAGATGAATCAGGCACCACTCTTGTCCTGGAGCTGCTAAGGCAGGGACTCTAGCAGTCTGAGAATAGAGGCTTTAAGAGGGAGGAGTTCAGGGAAGGGAAGCACATCTGGCTTAAGCGGCAGAGGGGGCAGAAAACTTGGAGTTGGAAAGCCATCCTGTTTTCTGTTTTCTCATTTTCATTAGTCTTATCTCCCCTGTTTGCCCAAGAGAGGGATTAAGACTCCCTCACTAGACTGGGAGGTCTCTCTGGCCCTCTGAGTCAGCCTCTCCTCTCCCAACAGCTGGGCATGTCCTCCCATTGCATTTCCCTTCCAGTGGCCCTCTGGTTTGTCCCAGGCCAGTTCCTGCCCTAGTTCAAGCCACATCATCTCTCGCCTGGTACGATACTGGGCTCCCTGGGATCCCTATCTCCAGCCTCACGCCTACCTTGTGCTTCTTGCTCACTGCAGCTAGAGTGGGCCTTCTGAAGCAAAACAGACTTTAGGAACTGAGTCCCTGCCGCCCACCCCTCCACCCCCGAGATGGTTCCCTCATCTGTTTGCTCTTTGTTTTTGCTACTTGTTTTTCACTCGTTGTCTGCTCATTGTCTGTTTTTTTCTTTAGGAGGCACCGGGACCTGAACCTGGGACCTCCCATGTGGGAGGTGGGTGCTTAACTGCTTTAGCCACATCCACTTCCTGCTCATTTGCTTTTGCTCATTGTCTGCTCATTTATTTGCTCTTTGTCTTGCTCTTTGTTTTTGCTCGATGTCTGATCGTTGTTTTTTCTTTTTCTTTTTCTTTTTCTTTTTTTGGCTGATGTCTGCTCATTGCCTGCTTATTGTTTGTTTGTTTTCTTTAGGAGGCACCGGGAACCAAACCCGGGTCCTCCCATGTGGGAGGCGGGTGCTCAACTGTTTGAGCCACATCTGCTCCCCTTTAGGAACTAAGTTTTGTGGGAAGCCAGATATTGTCTCTAATTCTCTGGAGGGCTGTTCTGGGACAGAGGCAGCCAGAGAGGTTCTGTGCAGCCCCAGAAATCAGGGTTAGGACACATGGGGGAGTTACAAGAAGCAGGTTTTATCTCCAAGGGAGGCAGCACAATTTACAAAGCAGAGAGTCCAGTGTTGGAACAGGTGGCTCTGGGATAGAGGAAGGGGGGTGGTTGTGGTTTCTCCCTTTTGGGAGGGGTGTGTACAGGGACTTGAGACCCCTTCACTTGCTTGGACATTATGGAGGGTGTTTAGGCATCAAATAGAGGCCTTCCAGATCCAGGGCCCAAGATCGTAAGCACTCGGTTGCACCATATCTATTTCCGCATCTGTGTCTCTTCTCAGGTGAGAAGCAATTTGAGAGTATTTGTGCTTGTGAATAAGCATGTGGGTCTGATTGATCTCAGTCCCCTCAGCCTTTAGCGCAGTCCCCAGCCCTTGCTAGGTTCAGTAAATGCTTGCTGAGTGAATGAATGACATGTGAGTTTCTGAGATCTCAGAATGACTCCGGTTGAGCCCTGGCTCTCCAGCCGAGGAGTGCTGGGGACTTGGGTGTAGAGAAAAGGCTCCCTGGTGGCTGACAGCCTCTGAGAGCTCCCCCACTTCAAAGGACTTGTAGATAAGAAGGGCTTGCTGGGCTAAGTGAGACTGCCCTCCCAGGTTCTCCCTCTCCTCGCCCCTCCTCCCACACACCAAATGTGCACATGAAAATCTAGCCTCCTTTATCTGCCTGGGCTCAGATTTGGCCCTCTGGGATCTTGAAAGGCTGAGAGGGAACTGATGACCCATCCAGATGTCCTGAAAGGCCTCCAGCTGTGGACCACAGGACATTGTTCCTTCTGAGGTGCCAGTCCCAACTTCCACCTGCATGGAGGGGTGAGGCCTTGCTTGGATAGGAAAGGAAATGGGAAGGCAAGGAATCCCGAAGAGGGTGGCAGACCAGGCTAGAAGGATGCCTGGGAAAGGAAAGAGTGTGGAGGCGTTCACCTTTGAGGGGGAATTCCCCATACAAGGCACAGAATCCTTAAGTCACACTTGATGAGTGGATGGTTGGATGGATGGGGGGATGGTGGCTGGAATGTGCGGTGGTCCATTCACAGATTTATTGGATGTTTCCTCATTGTTGGACTCTGTGGAAAATTGAGATGAATCAACCTTATCCCTGTTCCCAAAGAGCTCACAGTAAATAGACAGTGACACCACAGTGGTAATTCAGCTTGGGGATGGACCTTGAAAGACGGAGAGGGTTGTAGCTACAGGCTGAAGACAAGATTAAGAAGCATTCTCAAAAAGGTTCAGGGGTCCCTCCCTTGGGATTTGAGATTCTCTAGACATTTCTTGGATAACTTTGAGATGAACTTAAAAATAACCAAATATCTTGGTTGGTGTTAGGTTTATGCCTCCTTAAATCATATTTTAGTATGCTTAAGAAATAACGGGAATAAAAGCTCATGAAAAGCTTATGGGAGAAAAATAAAAATTTAGAAAAACATTATCTCAATACAATTTATGTGTGTGTGTGTATGTGAATTGAAAACTCGAAGGGGAAGTTTACGCTGTGCATTCTTTCATTTAATACAATCCTGAGGATTGTTATGCACAGTTTTCTTTCTTTTTTTTTTTTTTTTTTTAAAGATTTATTTACCCCCCACCCCCACCCCATCCCCGGGTTGTCTGCTCTCTGTGTCCATTTGCTGTGTGTTCTTCTGTGTCTGCTTTTCTTTTCTTTAGGCAGCACCGGGACCCAATCCTGGGAACTTCTGGAGTGGGAGAGAGGTGCTCAATCTCTTGCACCACCTCAGCTCCCTGGTCTGCTGTGTCTCTTATTGTCTCTTTTCTGTGCCTCTTTTTGTTGCGTCATCTTGCTGCGCCAATTCTCTGCGCTGGCCAGCATTCTGTGTGGGCCAGCACTCCACTTGGGCCAGCTTGCTTCGCGGGCCAGCTCACCATGCAGGTCAGCTTGCCTTTCACCAGGAGGCCCCAGGAATCAAACCCTGGACCTCCTACATGGTAGATGGGAGCCCAATCGCTTGAGCCACATCTGCTTCCCTGCACAGTTTTCTTTAAGAGAACTTGGGTTCAGAGAGGTTAAAGAACTCATTCAAGGTCACCCAGCCAACGTGGCAGAGCTGGGATTTGGTGCCCTATCTCTGGCTCAAAAAAGCCGATAGCTATTAAATCACCCAGAATCTCAAGCTATATCTCAGCAGAAGGACCCCTGGGTACAACTCCTTGAATTCCAGAGCCCACAGAAACCGATTAAAAGCCTTAAGTCTGAACAAAGACCTAAGGACAGGAGAGCCAGGGGTGACATCATTGGGGACATAGTTATTGTTCAGCACAAGAGAGGAGGAGAGGAAAACGAGGGTAAGAAGGGAGACGGGGCCACTCTGTAGGGGGCTTCCAACACGGGGCCAGGTGCTGCTCACACTTCCCAATGCACCTAGCATAGCGTTGGCACGTAGTAGCCATTTGTCGGAGATATTTATAAGCCCACAAAATTCAAAAGAAGTTTGGTATAGTAGGGAAAAATGAGATTTGAGTTATTTGAATTCCATGTCAAATTCCTATAAACAAAGTTTATGACAAGGACTTCAACTATTAGCTAACATTTATTGACTATTTACTTTGTGCCAGGTACTATTCTAAGAACTTGACATGAATTAACTCATTTATCCTCACAACAACCCTTTGAGGAATATACTGCTCCTAAAGCATTTTACGTCTGAGCAAATGGAAGCAGTAGTTGTGAACCTTGGACAAATATATGTGTTCTCTGGTCTGCAGCTTATTCATCTCTAATACAGAGAATTGAACTAAATAAAATAACTTGTGTGAAGGTGGCCAATTCACAGATGGTGTTCAATGCATGCATGTTGAATCTTTTATTAATCTGACCCAAGAATGAAGTGACAGGGCCAATGTTCTCTGACTCCAAACTCTTTGGTTCCCCTGCCACCCCATCCCTCATCCCCAGCACCTCACACGTGGTAGGTGAGCATTAAATGTTTGTGAAGCAGTTGATGAAATCCTCGTGAACCCCAGGGTCTGCTTGGGACTGGCTGGCTGCCCACCTTCCATCCTTAGGAGGGCTAAGAGGGGTTTTCTTGAGCTGGGAAGTTCCCTCGCAGAAGATGCTTCCCTGTTTCACACCCAGGCCTGCTCTCCAAGGGGAATGTTTCCAGCCTCAGAGGAGGGGAGGTGGGGATCCCCTGACAGTGTTATGCTTCTCTTTATGCTGGTGGCAGCCCTTGGGCAGGGTGGATCCCCAACTCTCTGGGTGGTATGTGCTAGACTGTGTCTGCTTTGGCTTGTCTGAGAGCCAAGGGTGGATGGGGAGTGTCTGTGCCACACACTGTGGGCGTGTGTGTGTAGCAGCCAGTGTTTGTGTTAGTGTGAAAGAACCAACCTCTTTGCACATTGCCTCTTAGAAGCGGATTTTCTGGTCCTTCAGAGACAAAACCACTCAACTAAGGAAACTCAGACTCTGAAATGTCAGGCTGGGAAGTTCTGAATGTGGGTGTCAGGCAGTGGGTGTCCTGCCCCATTGTCTTTCCAGGGAGGTCTAAGATTTCTATAGAACTGACGGCAGGACCCTTAGGATAACAACCTCTGGCAGAGACTGTGGCCTGGCATGGGCCCTGAGGGAGGAGAGGGGGAGACACGCAAGTGCTGTGGGAGGCAAGCCCTGGGACAGAGAGAGGACAGAGAGGGTGCAGCCGGGCAGAAGGACAGGTGGGGCTTCCCTCCTGGGGCACAGTGGCCTGGTGGGGCAGTGGAAGGGGTCTGAGCTGATTTCATATACACCTGGTGCTTGCTGTGGATTTGTACTGCGTGTGGTCAACGGAAAATGACCAGGGAAGGTCCCTATTGCACATGGAGCAGGGAAGTGGGGCAGAGTTCTTTTTAGACTCAACCTGCTGGCTGTGATCACAGCCCCTGGAGCCAGCGGTGTTCTCAGCCCCTTTTCTTCTGATCTTGCAGGAGGACACATTCTAGGCCACGTTGCAGAGGAGCAGAAACCAGGAAAGCCCAGCTCACCCTGACCTGCCAGACCTGCTAGGCCCTGCCCCCAGCCTTCCTTGGAACTTCCCAGCTGAAGTCTGTTTGCACAGCTGGGATGGGGAGAGAGGAGTGGGTGGGGACAGGTAACTTTCTGGGTCCTGAGTCTTTGGTCAAAAGTCCCTAGGCCAACTTGAAGTAGCCCAGAATGATCAAAAGAGCCCTACAGATCCAAGAAGGGAACATGGGGTCTTGGGGCTATGTCCTAGCTGCCTGATCTCTGGCAAGTCCTGGAGCCTCTCTGAGCTTCCATTTCCTTACCTATGACATGGGAAGGATAATATACTTGGCCGTGTTTTGTGAGAAGTAAACCTGATCAAATATCTAAGCAGCCAGCCTAGGACCCTACACACTGTAGGTTATACAAATGCTTAGTTCCTTTGTGTTTTTTCTTTTTCTGCTGTTCCACACTCTGCACAGCCATTCATTCACTAATGCATCCCTTCACATCTTCGATGTATTTTCACAGAGTGCCATTGGCAGCAGGCTGTGGGTGCCACCATGAATGAGCCTGGAGAGGTAGATTGAGAAGGACAATGCCATGCAATAAATGCTTTAGGAGCTCTGACTAGAACAGGGATGGCTTCTCAGAAGATGTGCTGCCTGAACTGATTCTGAAGTCTCTTCAGTAACATCCCGAACGTGTCAGATATCCTCCTGCTGCCTGAGCAGTTGGGAACCTCCTCTCTTCCTTTAAGTCTCCCCATGAAGCCATCCCTGCTTCCACTCTACCCCCCACAAAGTGTTCTACCAATTCTCCACTGTCACAGTCCTCAGGACAAAGCCATGAGGTGGGCAATCACTCGATTTACAGGTAAAAGCACTGGGACTTATAGAGGCAGAATGAGGTCTGAATGCAGCTCCGATTCCAGCGTCTCCAGCATCTAAAACTCTTTCCGCAAAGTTGATCTGCCTCTTCCTTAGGCCTTCCTTCTCCCCTGGCCTCCTTCAGCTCCTCTCAGAACAATTATCACCCTGTGTCCTAATTACCAGTTTACTGATTTACTGAGCTACTACCACCCCCCTGCCCCCAGAAGCCCTGCGGGAACGGGGACTGTATCTGATTCCTATCTGTGACCAAGGCTTCTGCACTGACCAGGCATCAATAAATGTTTGCTGAAATGGAATTAACCAGAAGCACAACATGACAGTGCCCCCCATTTCATCTCTCCAAGGGAGCAAGTGTGCAGAGTGTGAAATTGGAAAAGTCAACCTTTTCTCTGTATTCGACTCCATTCCTCCATTCTCCTTCCTTCCCGGTCCCAGGGTGCTCAGGGGCCAACTGGATGTGACAGGGCAGGATATGGGGTGGCTACACATGTTAGACTGAGCCGAGCGGACCATCCCAGGAGGCAAGGGCAGGCGCTCCTGGCTCACATTGAGCTGAAGACGATGGACAGAGGATGGAGAAATGCCTGACAAGAAGTCACACCTCATAAACTTAGTAAAGCCCAGTAAAGCTTTGCAAAAGAGCCTAAGGAATTTAGGGCTGGGGACAAAATGCTCAGAGAATTGGCTCAAAAAGCAGGAGGCAGATTTGGCCAGTTTCTCCGACAAGGGTCTGTCTTCTCATCGGCGTCTGAGTGGCGGCTTCTCTTCCCTGCCAGAGCCTGGTTACACGTTGGCCCACCTTGCTTGGGTTCCGGCAGACCCTGAACCCTGGGGAGCCTGGAAAGGAGCTCACCCGGGGCAGTGACTGACAGCTTGCCAGGCTGGACAGGCTCTTGGATGGGGCGAGATCTAACTAGACAGCAGCTGAGGTCCCAGGGTGAACTGGCCCTCGTGATGGATGCTCCAAGAACTCTTCTTGTCAGCCTAAAGTCTCCGCCCTATGCCTCACATTCACCATCTTGCCCTCTCCTTGGTGACTGGCCAGTGGTGATGGAGGTGGAGCAGCCAGCAAATTCATCAGGCAGGGGATGCAGATGCAGGGGGCCCTGAGCCATCAGTTCATGAATCAACTTGGCTCTGGCGTGCCTGTCAGTTGGATGCAACACAGCGACATCTGGAGTCTGTGCCCCAGGGGCAGGGGGTGCAGAGGGGAGAAGGAGGACTCCAGGGCCAGACAGGCCTGGCCTCAAATCTTGCTGTCACCACTCTGCAGTTCTGTGACCTTGGGCAAGCCACTTGACTTCTCTGAGCCTCAGTGTCCTCTTCTGTAAAATGGGGATAATAGAAACTGCCTCACCCAGCTCACGGATGGCTGAAAGGATCAAATAAGAGAAAGGGTTTCCACATCAGTCTTGATGGGCACTGTCATGATTGCTAACCACACAGTGGGCTAGTGGTGGAGTCAAGTTCCAACCCAGGTCTCCTGACTCCAGTCTTGTTCTTACCACCTGCCAGCACTCATGTTGGTCTAATCTAAGTCAGAGCCTGGTCTGGAGGCAGAGGAATAGACTTGAGAGGCTCAGGTTGACTCCCTCTGGGTCTGTCTCCTTCAGTTGCAGGGGTTGAATGCATATAAGGATTCAACTGTGGTGGTGTTTAACTGATTAAATGCCTAAACCTGTGAATGTGGCCTGTGGAATCATATCTGCCCCTGAGTTCCTGAACAGCTCAACATCTCACGTCTTTTGTTCTAGAGACTCAGTGTGAAGGGTGTGTTTGTTGAGGGGAGATGGGAGGGGAATGGGTTTTGGGGCTGGGGGTGGAGACATATAAAAACCCCATCCCTTGAGGACCTTGCAAACTCTATGGGGGAGGTGGGACACACATTTAAGAGACATTAGCTAAAAATATAGGGCAGAACACCCAAAATGCCAAGTCTGGTTTTCTCGTGACAGTATGCCCAGTGCCTAATGTTCATAGTCAAGACTCAATAAGGATCTGTCAAATGAAGGCGTCAGTGAAGAGATGAACGGCCCAGACAATCTTGGTTTGTTGTCCATATGCTGCTTGGGACTTCTATGCCCCTGGGAGATTTGGGCAAAACCTGGTTTGACCCTCAGATCCCGGGCCTGGGGCTGCTCAGCTGTTCTGCAGTTGTTCGTCATGCTTCTCTGCCTCTGCGTGTGAGGCTCTGCAACCTCCTCTGTCCCATGACAGCCATCACACTCAAAGAAAACTTTGCCTTCTCCTTTTCCAAAGAAATTCATCGGCCCTGGGAATTTTGCCATTCTTTGTTACTTTGCTGAAGACATGAGGGTGCCATCGGGGAGGGTACACGGGTTCTGGCACTTTACAGGCTGCCCCACATAGCAGAGGATAGGGAGGTGGGACTGGGTGCTTTCTTAGGGCCCCTGCAGCTCTGAAGGACTGTGATTTCCTCCTATCTCAGGAGTGGAAGGTGATTTGCTTTTTTCTGTAACAGGAACTAGGTGTCAAGTTTGTGGGAAATTGAAAGTGAGTGACTGGATCTTCTTATCTCTTTGGCTCCAAGCCCAGCTGGGGCCTTG
This sequence comes from Cabassous unicinctus, assembly GCA_029593785.1. Lineage (NCBI taxonomy): Eukaryota > Metazoa > Chordata > Mammalia > Cingulata > Chlamyphoridae > Cabassous > Cabassous unicinctus. The sequence goes on along the minus strand of JAQZBX010037640.1, from coordinate 14,386 downwards.
TCTGGCTGCAGCAGAAGGAGAAGGGAGCTTAGAGGTGAGGGGGGCCATCCCAGACCCTCCTCTGGTCTTTGGAACAAGGGAAGCAGGCCCTCAGCATCCTGCGTGGTGGGTTCAGCCAGGCAGGGTGGCCCCCCCAGGCTTGCAGATGGAGTGGGGCCGGAGCCCAGAGCAGTGGGGCCTGGGCACAATGCAGCTCCATGCGGCTCCTGGTCAGGGAAGTGAATGCTGCAGTTGGGACTGGACTGGGCTAGGGAGACTCTCCTCTTTGCCTTCCTCTGGCAATGGAGACGCAGTGGGAGGATATGGGAAAGCATGGCTCTCTTTGACTCATTGGGATTGGTCTAAATGTTCCCTAAATTTTCAACTCCAAGGTCTCCAAGGACTCTTTTCAATATTAGTAAAAAGTTTTTGAGCACCTGTAAGATCCAGGTTGTGTGCTGGGCACTAAGGAAGACATGGCCCCTGTCCTATATGAGGAGAAAGAAATAAAAAACATAAGCCATTATGTTACAGGGTGGTATGTTCTATGATAGGCGCCCACAGAGGGCTATGGAGCATGGAGGGGTTGAGAGAGGTGACATCTCATTATCATGGAGCCAGATGAGGACTCTTAGAGAAAGTGACTTCTAAGCCTCTAAGCTGAGGCCTGAGGGCTAAGTAAGAATTTGCTAAACCAAGGGAATGGGGCCAGGGGGAGGGGAACCTGCCTGTTCCAGGGAGAGGGGGCACTGCCTGCAAAAGGCTACAACAGGGCGGGAGCAAGGCCCTTTCTGAGGTCTAAAGTGGTTGTTTCTTGAATGCAAATGGCTGGCAAAGAGCAAGGGATAGGAGGAGTGTGAGTGGGGGGAGGTGAGTGTGGGGGTGTAAAGGAGCTAAGGCTGTAGAAAGCAGGGCTAGGATCAGGCAGGGCTTGGAGCCATGTGAGGAGCTTGAACCTGGTCCAGGAGGCAGTGGGAGCCAGTAAGGCTTCAGCTAGGATGGACATGGTCAGATATGTACTTAGAGAAGATGGCTGTGATGCCACATGGAAGATGGACTGCAAGGGAAGAGCCTGGAGACAAGTTGGAAGACTGGCTTAGTGAACCAGAGCAGAGATGATGAATGGGCTGGGGAAGGAGAAGTGGGGATGGAGAGAAACAGATGGATCTTTGAGATTTTGAGGAGTGGAATCAATAGGACCTTGGTTTCCCATAGACCTTGCATTTTGGATATTTTGTTTTCCAGACTCACTGCATCTTTTAAGTATTTAATTTCTTACACAATCATAATAACCATAAAATAAAATTAATATGGAATTGGATGGTCCCCATTCATGTACTGTATGTAGCTCCCTGACATATAGCTTTGGGATGGGTCTTATCCACCTATCACCCATTACAGCACACTAAGCAATCAGAACTATGGATTGCAATGAGCTAAACAATTTTGGCATATTTAGTCAATATAATTGCAACCTAAAAGCAGAGAAACTTGGTCTTATAGTTGCCTAAAGTTTTCAGTTGGTCAGCAAGTCCACTTACCTGGACTCTCTGCCTCTGGCATAACTCTCCAAAGTATTGTCCACACACTATTGTCAAAAAATCTTTCTAAAATGAAAATTGGATCATGCCTTAAAATTCCTTGGTACTTCCAGAGTTCCTCTCTCCTCTCTCTCAGTGCCCCTTCCTCCAGTGGGCCTCATCCATATCCATGGATACCATGTATGTGCTATTTAGTCTCAGTCAGAACACTATCCTGATCTTCAGACCCCAAAATCTAACTGCCTGCTTGACTAACCCCACCTGGGTGGCTCACTGGCACCTCAGACTTAGTCTGTCCAAAATTGAACTCTTGGCCTTCCACCAGACTCCCATCTCCCAACCTCCACTGTTCTAGTTCTTTCCATCTAGGAAATGCTTTCATCAGCCATGTGGTAGTCAGGTAATCATCCTTGTTACTTGTCTTCCCTCTCTCTTAGCCCACACTAAGTCCATTAGCAAACCTTTCTGATTTGCCTACTTCTTTCCAACTCTGCTGCCACCTCCATCCCCTCAGTCTAATGCTCTCTCCCCTGGGCTACTTCAGGAACCTCCTATTTGGAATCACAGACTCCTAAGCCATTCTCCACACAGCAGACAAAGGGACATTTCAAAAATGTAAAATGGATCACGCCCTTCCCATTGCCCTGCTTACAATGAAGCAGTGCCTTCTCACGGCTCTTAAAATAGCATCCAGACTTAACCGGGCCCTGTAGACCTGGCCCCTCTCTGCCTCCCTACGTGGATTTGTATTGTGTCATGTTAGTTATGCTGAAACTACATTTCCCAGAATTCCCATCCCACCGTAATTCCAGGTGAGCAAAGACTGCAGGAGGCACTTTGCAGGTGATTTGGAAGGAGAAAGAGAAACAGCAGTCATATTCTTTTACACTTAGAAGGTCAGCGCAGTTGGCAGGCTCTGGCTCAGCTCACACATGCTGGTACGGGGCAGCAGCCAGGCTGCACTCCCTCCGTGTCTGGCTGGATTCTCCATTGGCTTCTCTCCTGGCCAACTTCCTATCCATCTTTTCTCTCTGCCTACCCTGGTGAGTTCAGGCCTCAGCCTCAGAAACAGACACAACAGCTTTAGATAGACTGTTTTACCACCTCTTCAACTGCACAAGGTCAAATCCCTGTAGTAAATCCCTTCTTTTTCTTATCATTCCTGGTAGTTCTGCTACTCTGATTGAACCCTGACCAATAGCCTGCCCCTCCAGCATCACCTTGTGTTACTCTCTGTGCTTCTGCATGCTAACTGCCCTGCCTTCTGTTTGTTTACTCTGAAGCTCCTGTCGCCTTCACGGCCTTTATCTGTCCTGCATGATATCCTTCTCCGCCTGACCAACTTATCCTGTGGATCGCAGGTCTGTTAGGTCTTTTCATAACACCAAATATTTCTTTTGTGTAGAACTTAACAAGTGTGTGTATATTTGTGGTGTGTTCATTTGTATTATGTCCATCTCCCCCATGACCTTTAAATCCCTGCCCAGCAGAGTGGTTGGCGCATAGCAGTTCTTTAGTACTGATTTAATTAATGATTGAGTGAAGGAAAGAGAATGGATAAAGAGGAAAAGGAAGAGAGGGAGGGAGGGAGGAAGGAAGGAAGGAAGGAAGGAAGGAAGGAAGGAAGGAAGGAAGGAAGGGAGGGAGGGAGGGAGGAAGGATGGCGCTCCTCATCCTCCACTTTTCAGCTTAGTTACCACTAGCCCAGGAAGGCTTTCTGTCATAGGCTGGGTTAGAGACCCTCTGTGTTTCCACAACCGCCTGTGTTTCCCAATATCTATCCCTCCCACAATGGATTCTGAACGTCTCTTTTTGCCCCCTCTCCACTAGACTGAGGCTCTCTGCAGTGGGGACGAGGTCTGGCATGTGAGGATTGAACTCGTGGTAAAGTTCTCAGCTTGGCGTTTGCAGTCTTTCACCATCGAGCGCCAGCCCCCCCTCCGGCTTATCTCTTTCTATCCCCAGAATTCTTCCTCGCCACCTGAACAAGCCTTCAAACCTTTGCGCGTACAGTCCCCCCTGCCTTGGATGGCCTTTCCCACTTCTCCATCTGGCAAACTCCAGACTCCCAGCTTCAATAGCAGGCTTCGGGAGGCTGGCCGAGAACTGGAATGCCGCAACTTGAAGGCTTACTCAGGCTGAGGTGCTGACTGACTTTTTCCTAGGTTTTTCTTCCTCCCAAATGCTTCCTCAGTGATTTAAAGGTTTGCCAGAAATAACAAAGGTCACTGGACCGAAAAAAAAGAAGGGAGGCTCAGGTAAACAAACTGGATATTGTTTCCCTGGGCGACGTGGAACAGAGCTCCTTCCACTACGAACATTTTCTCGGCTTTGATTCCACTGGGTTGGCTCAACGGGCTCCTTTCCTTCTACCTCCTCTCAACCCAGTGCCTTCTCTCCTCGCACAGGTTCTGGAATTAACTTGGGATCAATAGTGTCCCACCCTACCCGTGGTCTGGAGTTTAGTCTTTATACTTCATTCATTTATTCATTCACATTTATTCCTTTCGGGCCTTGTACTAGGCACTAGGATCATAAGATAAAGTCTCTGACCTTGTGAACTCACTTTGGAGAGACAGACATGTAAACAGACAATCACAGCCTGGTGTGATAGACAGAATCGCGTGGGACTGTGGGAACAAAGAAGAGGGGACTTGGGGGCACAAGGGAGACTTTTCAGAGGAAGTGGTATCTAAGATTACACCTGAAGGATTATAGGATTTGACCCGCAAAGCAATGGGTAAGTGTGTGTGTAAAGGGGAAGGTGTTCCAGGCAAAGAGAACAGCAGGTGAGGCGGCCCACCCCAGGCGCTGGAGTAACACAGTGGAATTGGAGTGCGGGTCATCAGAAAGTGAGGGTGGAGAGGCTGGCTGGGACCAGATCACAAAGGAACCTCAGGGGCCAGCAGAACACGTCTGAACTTTATCTGGAGGGCAGTGGAGAGCCACTGATGGGTCTTTGTCTATCCAACTATAAAACAAAAAACAGGCCTTGATTTACTTCTGCTGTGGAGAACTGCATTCTAGTGCCTCGTCTGCCACTCTCGCATGTGTGACCTTGGGCCTGTCCTTCTCCCCGCCCAGGCCCCAATCCTGCCCCACTCCCCAGCCCCAGCACTCTTCATCTATAAAATGCATCATTCGGGGTAGATGATCTTTAAGGGTCCCCTAGCTCTGATACGCTATGATTCTAGCATATTCTATGCTCAATCAGCTAATTAATTAAACAACATATATTGGGCACACATTTTGTGCCAGGCATTTTATAAGAAGACGGAGATCCCCATCTCTGCCTTGCAGTAGCTCACCATCTGCTTGGGGAGGCAGATACACAAGCCTACACCCATAACACAAAGCAGACTGAGCTCAGAACTGGGGAGCACAGTGGAGGGAATGATTCAGTCTCCCTGGGGCATCTGGTGCACTTCAGAGAGGAGGCAGTAGATGGTCCTTGAAGGGTGCAATGGAGTACAAAGGTAGGGCCTGCTCTGTTCAGAAGAACGAGTCACCTGGGGGGCTAGAGGCAGCAAATGAGGCCCAAGAGACAGGTAACTGCCAGAGCCCTGGAGGCCCTGAATGCCAGGCTGAGGGTGTGCTCTGCCCTCTGTAGGTCATGAGGAGAAGGGTGAGCTCACTTGCTGTACCTTTGGGAGACTGGAGAGGAGTTTGTTTCATCCACTGGAGTCTAATTCCTGTGGTGCATATGGGAAAGGAGGGGACATTTTAGAGTCCCAACTCTAGACCCGGCTCTGAGCCAGGGATTGGACTATGGTATCTTTCTTGTTTTTAAATGAAAACTCTTCAAGGTAGGTGAGGAAACTCAAGCTGGAAGCAAAGTGCCATGTCCAAGATCACACAGTCAGAAGGTGGTGGAGCCAGGACTGCAGCCCCTCCCGACTCCAGAGCTGTGCTCCTCCACGGCAGCACTGACCACTGATGGCCTGGGACCTGGCCCTGTGCTCCGAGCTGGGTATTCTCCCTCTGACCCAGCGCCCAAGACGTTTCCTGCTGGCCTCAGGTGAGGGTGGGTGTGGAGAGGAGGGAGTGTTGGGGGTGGGGCAAAGGGAGGAAGTGCTTCCATCTGTCCTGTCACTGAACACCCTCCAAGAATGGGCACCAGGCTCCCCACTGCCCTGGCGGGGCTGGGGAATAAACTCTTGAACTCTCTGCTGAGATAAAAAGTGCTATCTCCTCCCAGCCCTGAGTGTCGGCAGATGGGGCCTCCTGGGCGACCTCCGGCTGCCTCCACCCGTAGCTGTGAGAGAAGCTGTCTGCGGAGGGTGGGGGGTGGGGGCTAGGTGGGTTTGCCCTCCTCTGGAGATACCCAGTTCCTTGCTTTCTGAATCCATTTAACACAACCCCCGCCCAGTAGAGCCTAGAGGTTGAGTGTGCAAGGATTCGAGACAGTTGCGGATTCAAATCCCAGCTCTATCACTTGCCTGAGATGGGAATATGGGCAAGTTACCACACTTCTTTGAGTCTCCGCTTCTTCATCTGTAAAATGGGGGTGATAACCTCTTCGGGAGCTCAGTGATATTATGCTTCTCAGGTGCTCTGCCTGGTGCACAGCAAGCCCTTTGCAAATGGGTGATCTTATCGTTGTAGTGATAAAATGGAGCCAGGCTGCCTGGGTTCAAATCCCCTGCTCCACCTTCTCGTGCTGTGAGTTTGGGAAAGTTTAGCTAAACTCTGTACCTTGATTTCCTCCTCGGTAAAATGAGAGTTGTTGTGAGGACAACATTGGCTAACTGATCTAAAGCACCTAGGACAGTGTGTGTGGGGGGCACAATTGCTAAGTAAGTGTCAGCTGTTAAATTAGTGTTAGTCGCTGATTGGCCTTGAATCACTGCCCTAGGCACCCCCAGCCTCCCTCTGGGGTGGTCCCTGCTCTGGTAAGTGCTGGTGTCTCTCACTCTCTTTCTCTTCCCTTGGGCAAACTCCTGTCTCGCACTCACATTCTCTCATGCTTTTCAGGTCCTTTTCCCATTTGAGGCTGATGGGGACACAGCCTTTCTGGTGTAGCCTAGATAAGACTGTGTAGGGGACACTCACTCTTTCTCCCACACCCTCTGCCCAGTGCTGGAGAACAGTCCACCCCTTTCCTGACCCTGTAGACAAAATGCCACTGTGGGGATTCATGGACTCAGAATCCCAGAAAGTCAGGGCTGAAAGGGGCCTTGGAGGGTACACCAGCTGCTACACACCTTCACCCCCTAAACCCTAACCTCCTATGTACATCTCAGGGAAGCAAGGCTGATCCAGCTGCCCGCTGCTGCTGGCAATAATGCCCAAGGACCCATGGCCTGGTCCCTCAGTCCCATGCTTGTTGCAAGGCCACAGCCAGGCAGACTGGCTCTGAGCCTTTGCTATTTGGAGGGATGTTTTGATAACCTCTTAGGGCTCCTCACCCAGCCTGCAAAGCCGGGCCTGATTACCCCACCCACCCTCAGGGCCTCCTCTTATCTCCTCCCGCTAAGCTCCTCATCCATTACTGCAGCTGGCTGCATGAGTTTTATCTGAGCCTCCCTGGAATGAAATTGATTTCTCTGAATAATTGGAATAGCTGGCCGGTGGCCGAGGTCCCTGCCATCAGGGTGGTTGGGGCATCAAGGCTCACACCCAGCTCTTCGTTCCCATGGCCACTGTCCAGTCCAGACCACCCAACCCTTTTCCTTGGATCCCTGTAACAGCTTTCTCAATGCTCTCCCTGCCAGGCTTACCTGCTATCCCGCCACCACCATCCACCCCGGTCCATCCTCCACCTAGCAGCCATAGCAGCTGGATTGATCTTTGAAAGCTCAAGCCTTCTTATTGAATACTCTTCCTTTGGCCTGTCATATTCAGGGCCTTTTTGCTGCAAGGTCAACTTTGCAGCCTCATCAGTGAAGAAGCGCCTCATGTGCTGCCAACACCAATGAAAGGGGGCCTTTGCCCAAGGTGCTCCCCCTGGGTGTGCTCATTCATTCTGTCCTCCACTGTTGAGCATCTGCCACAGCTCAAGCCCTCTGCCAGGCGCTAAGGACTGGGGAGCACATGGGCTAGTAGAGCAGATTCACAAACATAATTTGTAATAGAGCAAAATAAGTTTTCTAGAGATAGAAACACAGAGTTGGAGAGGGTGGGGGAGTGGGCTCATGACAGATGGGAGGGGAACTAACCCAGCCCAGGGGTAACAGGGGAGGTTTCCTCGGGAAGGGAACATAGAGCAGGACCTTGAAGGATGAGAAAACTGGCCAGGTAGGGAAAGGAACCTTAACCTGTTAAACAACACTGGCTTTTTGAACCAGGCCAATTCAAATACTGCGCCCTCCAAGAATTCTTCCTTAGTTGGCAAGATGCACACCTACCCTCCCTGACAGGTGCACCGGCCCCACGCTTGGTTTAATCCTCTGGTCATCGTTTCTGAACAAGCCCCCACCCCACTGTCATTTTGTACAAGACCCTCCAAATTATGTAGCTGGTCCTGCCTCTCTCAGACCGCTTCACTTTTGACCTTGTATTATGTTTGTCTCACCCAAATGCCCTGTCTTTTCCCCGGGAGCACCTCAAAGTCCTGGGTGGGTCTGATTCATCTCTCTGTCCTCAGAGTCCAAAGAGGCATCTGTGAAGATTTTGGTGAATATAGTCTTTTACTTTTTCACTTCTTTAAAAAAAATTTTTTTTTAAAATTTTTAAAGAAGCTTTAGATTGCATAAATATTACATTAAAAATATAAGGGATTCCCATATGCCCCACTCCCTCCCCCTCCCATACTTTTCCACATTAACAACATCCTTCATTAATGTGGTACATTTGTTACAATTGATGAACCCATATTGAAGCATTGCTACTAACCATGGACTACAGTTTTACAGTATAGTTTATACTCTGTCCTGCACAATTTTGTAAGTTATGACAAAATATACAATGGCCTGTATCCTTCACTGCAATGTCATGCAGGACAAATCCAATGTCCTGAAAATGCCCCCATATTACACCGATTTTTCCCTTTCCCATCCCTCAGAACCTCTGGTGGCCACTGCCTTTACATCAATGATAAGAGTCTTCCATTGCTAGAATAATAAGTCTATAGTAGAATAAAAATAAATCATTCATTCTCCAAACTTGAGGATTTTGGGATGGTGATACCCATTCTGCTTCTAATTGAGAGAGGGCTTAGATCCCATGGGGCAGATGGATGGAGCTATCTTGCTTGCAGTTGCAGACACTCTCTGATCCTTGGGATTGGCATTGTCTATCATCATCTCCTTGTTAGTTGTCCTGGGTGAGTTCAGTGAACTGGAGAGTAGGTGTTGCAACTCTGCTGAGATTCAGTGGTCAGCTGGCACATAGACGGATATATTTATCAAGTATAGTGCTAATTATAGGTTCAAGTAAAAGGGACAGAAGAGTCATATGTAGGTAACTTATGTGGCTCAGTAGCATTGGCTTCCCACATATGAGGTCCCAGATTCAATCCCCGGACCCTGGTACCTCAAAAAAGAAAAAAGCATATGTATATATTTGAACACAGTCTTTTAAGGCCAGGATAGCATCCCATGGGAAGAGGCATGGTCCAGCCTGCATGTGCTGCAGGAATTCAGAAAGGGGAGAGATGATGCTGGCTGGAGGCAGCAAGGAGTACTCCCCAGAGGACCCTCCACTGCTCTTCCATGTCAAATGACCCTTCTTTGCTAACAGCCCCTTCTGATGTCTAGTCTCGAATTTTCTTGCTGCATTGATCTCCTTCTGCTCTCTCTGGGCCTCTCCCCAGGCTTAGTAGAGAGAAGCCCGGAGGTAGGATGACAACTGCTTGATTTCCCTGCTAATTACAAATGCTAGGAAAAGGGGTACTAAATGCTGGATAATTAACCAGGTGGAGACATACACCAGACTCCTCGCTGCTCCCAGCCCCAGGAATTTGACTTTAATGATTTTCTTTTCTTCTTCCTTTAAGAAAAAAAAAAAAAGAAGATAAAAAGAGTTGACTTCCATCTCTTTAGCTTTGGAGGGAAAGACAGCATTTCCATCCCAGAGCCGTCAGCAAGGAAGAAGGAGCAGCAACCTTGTTTGTACTTGAGTTAGGCTAAGGTGTCCAACAGGATAGGGGTGAGTAGGAGGAGGAGCCCTGGCATCATCCTCCCTGCTCACACCCCAACACCAAACACACGCACACCCACACACACACACACACACACACACTAGCCACCCACAGTTTTGCTACTTTTTTTATTAGAGAAATTGTGAGTTTACAGAAAAATCACATATCACATACGGGGTTCCCATATACCACCATATTATTAACACCTTGCATTGGTGTGGTACATTTGTTACAATTGCTGAAAGCACATTTTTATAATTGTTTTAGTAACTATAGTCCATGGTTTAACTTAGGGTTCACTGTATGGGTTGTGCAGTTTTGTGGATTTAAAAAAAAATTTTGCAACCTAAAACTTCCCCTTTTAACCACATTCAAATATATAATTCAGCACTGTTAATTCCATTCACAATACTGTGTGACCATCATCACCACCCATTAACAAAACTTTTCCGTGTCCCAAATAGAGACACTGTACATTTTAAACTTTAGCTCCCTATTCCCTCCAACCACCTCATCCCCTGGACACCTATATTCCAGATTCTGACTCTAAGAATTTGCTTTTTCTAATTATTTCATATCAGTGAGATCATACAATATTTGTCCTGTTGTGTCTGGCTTATTTCACTCAACATGATTTCTTCAAGGTTCATCCATGCTATCACGTGTATCAGAACTTCATTCCTTTTTAGGGCTGAAAAATATTCTATTATGTGTATAAGCCATATTTTGTTTATCCATTCATTAGTTGATGGACATCTGGATTGCTACTATCTTTGGGCAATTGTGAATAATGCTGCTAGGAACAGTGGTGTGCAAATATCTGTTCGAGTCCCTGCTTTCAATTCTTTTGAGTAGCTACCTAGAAGTAGGATTGCTGGGTCATATGGTAGTTCTATACTTAACTTTCTGAGTTAAGTGTCTTCCACAGTGGCTGTACCATTTTCCATTCCCACTAACAATGAATGAGTGTTCACATATCTCCATATCCTCTCCAACACTTGTAAATTTCCATTCTTTAGTAGTAGCCTTTCTAGTGGATGTGATATGGTATCTCATTGTGGTTTTGATTTGCATTTCTCTAATGGTTAATGAGGTCGAACATCTTTACATGTGCTTTCTGGCTATTTGTATATCTTTGGAGAAACGCCTATTCAAGACTTTGCCCATATTTTTAGTCAGGTTGTTTGTTTTTTTGTTGTTAAATTGAAGGATTTGTCTTTATATATCCTAGATCTTAAACCTTTATTGGATATATGGTTTCCAAATATTTTCTCCCATTGTATAGGTTATCACTTTAATAATAAAGTCCTTTTATGCAAAAAAAATTACTTTTGATGAGGTTCTATTTAGCTATATTTTCATTTGTTGCTTGTGCTTTGGGTATAAAGTCTAAGAAATCATTGCCTAACACAAGGCCTGAAGATGCTTCCCTACATTTTCTTTTAGGAATCTGATGGTTCTGGCTCTTATATTTAGGTCTTTGATCCAATTAAGTTGGTTTCTGTATATGGTGTGAGGTAGGGATCCTCCTTTTCCCCTTATTTTGCAAATAGAGATCAGTATTCACACACCATTTGTTGAAGAAACTATTCTTTCCCAGTTGAGTGGTCTTTGCTGCTTTGTCAAAAATCGGTTGGCCATAAATGTGAGGGTTAATTTCTGAGCTCTCAATTCTATTCCACTGGTCTATATGCCCATCCTTGTGCCAGTACATGCTGTTTTGATTACTGTAGCTTTGTAATAAGTTTCAAGACTGGTAAGTGTGAGTCTGCCATCTTCATTTTACTTTTTCAAGATAGTTTTGGCTTTTTGGGGCCCCTATCCTTCCATAATATTTGATAATTGGCTTTTCCATTTCTGCAAAGAAGGTTGTTGAAATGTTGATTGGGATTGCATTGAATCTGGAAATCAGTTTGGGTGGAATTGACATTTTAGTGATATTTAGTTTTCCAATCCTTGAACACAGAATATTCTTCTATTTGTTTAGGTCTTTTAGGAATGTTTTATTGTTTTCTGTGTACAAATCTGTTTTAGTGTCTTAGGCTGCTTAAAGCAGATACCATGAAATGGGTTGACTTTTAACAATGGGGATTTACTACCTTATAGGCTTAAAATTTTGAGACTGTGAAATTGTCCAAATCAAGTCATCATCAAGATTATGCTTTCTTCCTGAAGATTGGCTGCCAGCAATCCTGGACTCCTCTGTCCCATGGCAAGGCACTTGGCAGCATCTACTGATCTCTCCCCTTCTTTCCAGGTTTCATTGATTTCAGCTTCTTTCTTTCATAGCTTTCTCTCTCTTTCTCTCTGTATTCATTCAATTTATAAAAGACTCCGGTAAGAGGATTAAGACCCTTCCTGAAGGAGTTGGACTCCCATCCTGGGGAGGTCTGATATGTACTTGAGAGCAGGGGTGGTTTCTAATAGGGGAGGACAAACCAGTATGTCAAACCCTCTGCAAGTCGCTGTGAATCTTGTTCTTCAAGGAGTTAGCCTGGTGGTCACCGTGGGCCCTGAGGGGAGGGGGAGGGGGAATAAGATAGATGGAAGAGGGGGTATTTAGGGGGCAATGGGAGTGTTCTGCATGATCTTGCAATGATGGATACAGGCCATGTTAAATTTCATCAAAAATTTATAAAAGTGTATGGTCTAAAATGTAAACCATAGTGTAAACCATTGACCATGGTTAGTAGCTATGTTTTAATATTTGTACATCAGTTGTAGCAAATGTGCCATTCACATATAAAAAGGTTATTAATATGGGAAGGGGAAAAAAGGGGAGGATGCTGGCTATATGGGAGTCCCCTATATTCTGTATGTGACTTTACTGTGACCCAAAACTTCTTCGAAGACAAAATGAAAAAAAGTAAGACATTGGGGAAGAAATGGAAGAAACTGCCACTGTACATACAGGACAACAGACATTACAGTGATGAAAGACAAAGCATCAAAAAAATTTTTTAAATAATATTTTTCATTATTTTTTTAATATCTCAATTTTTTATTTTTTATTTTATTTTTAATTTTCTAAATTATTATATATTTTATTTATTATGTTTAAACCTATAATTATTATTTAATTTTCCTATTATTTATATTTGGTGATATTCTTGGTTTCATTTTTGAAGAAGTTTTGGATCACAGAAGGGTTACAACTGTGGCAGGGGAAGGTCATTGGTGTGGGGTGTCAGTAATGGGGGATAATGGGAGGAAGTTCACCTGGGCATACATATAAGGTATATATATATGTGTTCAAATGTTCATGGGGCATTGCCACAGTGGGTAGAGTCACACAATAACCGAAGAATATTGAATTCCTATTCTGGGGAGCTCTACAACATTCTCTAATGGAACAGCAACAATCCCCCAAGTACAAGGGCAATGACTAGTGAAGAAGGATGGTTCATTTATTGGCCCTTGATATTGGTGACTATGCTTATGAACCTTCACTCCTGAAATTGCAGCCTAAGTGTTGTAGGGTGCCTAAGAGTTACCTCCTGAGAGCCTCCATTTTGCTCAAATGTGGCCTCTCTCTAAGCCAAACTCAGCATATAAATGCATTACCTTCGCCCCAGCATGGGACATGAATCCTGGGGATGAGCCTCCATGGCACCAAAGGATTACTACCAAGCACTGGCTGGTGATGCAACTGGAAAAAGACCTTGAATAAAAGGGAGAAAAGGTAAAGACAAATGAGTTTATATGGCTAAGATATTTCAAAGTGAGTCGGGAGGTCATCAGAGAGGCAACGCTTATACAAGTCTCAGCAGGATCTCATAGATTGCCAAAGTAGATACTACCCCCAAGTAGTGGGGCTCCTGAGGATTCTGGAGACACCTAGGTCCTATGGTCATGGCAGATATCTCTGGAGTTTGGTGCCTTGCCAGTGGGCCTTACTTTGGAGTTTGTGCTCCCAAGTGTGACAGAGTTGGACTCAGTTGTGTCTTCTCTACTAATGCCTCTTCTGTCCCTTCTATTTGAACCTATTGTTGGTGCTAGAATTGGTAGGTGTACATCCAAGAGACTTGAATCTCTAGTCTATCCATGTGCCAGCTGGGCCCTGAGCCTCAGCAGAGTTGCAACACCTACTCTCCAGTTCATTGGACTCACCCAGGACAACTAACTAGGAGGTGAGGATGGACAACCACCACACCAAGGAACTGAAAGAGTCTACAACTGCAAGCAAGTGAGTCCCATCAATCAGCCATATGAGATTGAAACCCCCTCTCAATTAGAGGTGGAGTGGGCATCAACATCCCAGAATCCTCAGGATTGGGGAATAAAATATGGACTAGAGTGGACTTACTGGTATTCTACTATAGACTTATTGGGATTCTAACAATGGAAGAAATTATATTATTGATATGGAGACAGTGGCCACTGGAGGTGCTGAAGTCAGGGAGAGGGAAAAAGAGGTGTAATATGGGGGCATTTTTGGGATCTGGAATTGTTCTGAATGACATTACAATGACAAGATACAGGCCATTATATATCCTGCCATGACCTACAGAATTGAGTGGGAAAGGGTGTAAACTATAATGTAAACCATAATCCATGCTTAGTGGCAATGCTCCAAAATGTGTTCATCAATTGCAATGAATGTACCACACTAATGAAAGAAGTTCTTAATGTGGGGAAAAGTGGGAAGTGTGGGGAGTGGGGCATATGAGAATCTCTTATTTTTTTTATGTAACATTTTATGTAATCTAAATATCTTTCAAAAATAAATAAAAAGTATATTTAAAAAAAAAAAAGACCCTTCCTGAATGAGGTGGATCATACCTTA
>JAQZBX010037639.1:0-23722 GCA_029593785.1 Cabassous unicinctus | reverse complement strand
CATGCAGGCGCTTAACCGCTGAGCTACACCCACTCGCCATCAGCTTGCTCTTTGAGTGGAGTGAATTCTAGAGGCTGGGGCCATCTATCAGAAATGGGAAACAATTTCCTAAAAGCCATCTTTTCAGCAAGCAGACCTCCAGAAGAAAATTCGCTTTGAAGGGGTTAAAATTGTGCTTAGGAATCAAGGAAGAAAAGAAATATTTAGTTGAATTTAATTCAGCTCTGTGTAGCAGTATTTCTTATATCACCGGAAGGCTTTTATAGTATTAGAATAAGCAAACTAAAGAATAAACTGGGAGTTAACTGGGAGTTAACAGGGGAAAAAGAGCAATTAACTGATACCTGATGTGAAAGCAGATAGCTTGGTGCTTGGCAAAAAGCAAAAATTTAATAGTTATTGTATGACCTCTGTAAAATTAAATTATTTTTTATTATTTGTTATTACTTATTTGAAATGAGAATTATTATAAAGCACTTTCACATACATTAGTTCATTTAATGTTAATTATCCAGTATGGAAGATAATTTAATTATCTCTACTTAATATAATGTTAGCTATTGTTATAGTGAACAAAGTTATGTATACTGCGTAGCCTGAGAAAAGGTGTACTTATCATGGTTGACATTTGTCAGTAAGCCTGTACTTCCTGTAAATGCTTCAGAAGAGAAGCAAGATGTTGTTTGACAGAACTTCCTCTCAAGACGTTTGAACAGTACTGTCATCATGAGAGGGATGTGTTATTGCTGCTATAGTTGTTTCTACAAGAGAAACATGCAATAACTAGTAATTCTAGAAATTAGAATCCAAAGCTTTACTTGGGCAAAAAATTAAAATTAAAGCTATTGAGGCCTGACAGTTTAGGGTAGGGGTTCTTAACTTTTTTTGTTCCACGGACCCCTTTGCCAGTCAGGTGAAAACCACAGACCCCTTCTCAGAATGTAGCGGCAGATAGTTTTATGACACTCAACTAGCGTCGGGTCTAACAACTACTGTAATTTCAAAGTATGGATGACTGTAAGCGATTTTTTGAGATATGCAACAACTGTAATGTGACGTGAAATGAATACTACTGTAATTTATTGCATACATTCATAAGTGAAAGAAATGCTAGATTTCAGTTAGAGGTCAGAGAAAATAAAGATAAGTTGATTTTTTTCAGTTCAAGCTCACCAACCCACTGAAATCTTTCCACAGATCTCTTGGGGATCTGTGGACCTCTGGATAAGAACCCCTGGTTTAGGGACAGCAAACTAAATAGGGAGGTCTGAGACATTTAAATACTTACATAATTCCATAAAATAGTTTAACTTTAACACTAGTTATATGGGGTGATAGGTATAAGGTGAAAAAAGATTCCCTGCACAGATAAATTTGGGAAATGGTGAATTAAAGGGGAGGTTATACTACAGGACTTCTCAGAGTCTTTAATATACCAATGTACATTAAGAAGTTCCCAAAAAAAGAGATGTAGTATGCAGCATTGCCCATACTTAATTGACCAGGGAGCCCTGTTCACTGAGCATGTGGCACGAAGAGTGTTTGGATTGCACTTTGGTAATGCTGGTCTAACTCTTAAGTCCATTGTCTGTTAACATATTTTTCTAATTTAATAGTAATTGACTGAAATTGATTAGGTGGTATTCTTGACATTTAAAAGAATATTGAATTAATATTACCAAGTGGGAATCACTATTTAACTATTTTATAGCTGAATTTGCATATGTTCTGAAAAATTTGTCAGACTATAAATGAATGAGGAATTAATGATTTAGTGTACAGGAAAATAAGCAGTTTTTAAATGAGTTTTTAAATGAGTTAGTTATTGTATGTTAACATGAACTCTTCTAGGTAATGTCTTAACAGACTGATGCATGTCATTAAGCATTTTTGTTTATTCATCTTTTCTGCAGGAAAGTACCATTTCATTAGCAAGTAACACCAAGATTAGGAGGAGGCAGTCCCTGCTCTAAGGAGCTCCCAACTGTCTAATAGCAGAGAGAAATAAATTATTTTAAAATACTGTAGTGTTTGCATTATTCTGGAAGCATAGAGGAATGGGAGGAGGGTAAGGTTAAGTGATTTGCCCAGGGTCACAAAATGTGTGCAGTAGGATCTTAAAACTTGGTTTAACTCAAAGTCTAGTGTTCTTTCCACTGTATCACCCCACTGAATTAGAATACCTGTCCTCATAGATTTACAGTTTTATGAATAAAGGAGAAGTGTTTGTTTAATGAGAGTCTGTAATATTCTTTTTGCCACCGTGTTCTAGAGCAGGAGTTGACAAATTATGGCCCTCTGGCCTGCTAGGTGAGAATATCTGCAACCTAGTTTGATGATAGGGAACCATAATTTTGAACCAATAAGCCAAGTGTTATCTCCTCCCCAAAAAGAATTCTATTCTTCTCATTATTAGACCTATATTACCCCCAAAAATGTATTTAATTATATTTTGAATTTCATCAATAAAAATTTGGGGAAATTTGTTTTCTCTCTTGTTAATATAAATACCTACAAAGTATCCTCAATTTACCTGTTGGACTACAAAGCCTAAAATATTTACTATCTGGCCTTTTACAAAAAGATTGCCAACCCCTATTCTAGAGTGTTAGACTAGTTCTTTATTTTGTTCTTTTCCTACATTTCACCCATCCTTGGGGAAGGGGATAAGAATGAGCTAGAAACCTTAGATACATTTTAATTCTTTGATAAGTGCTCATAGGGAGAAGTGATGTTGATGAATATTTTAAGGATTGTTTCATTGGTTCCCTTTAAAGAGTAGAGAAGAGTAGGGGTTGGTGGTTTGCTTTATGTAAGCATTACTCATAATTACAGAACTTGTACCACAGATCTTTGTCAGAATTATTACTTGAGATAATTACTCATGAATTATCCTGAATTGTACCAAGTGCATATGTAATAAAGGTTTCTATGTGTGTCACAAGGAAATATAGAATTATGAAAATTAAGTTACCAGGTGAAAAAATGTAAAATCCTGGTTCTCACTGCCTGCTTGCCTATGCTCATTTGCCAGAAACATAAATTGTTACTGAGAGGAAGCTGTTATGTGATATATAATACAACTTTGGTATTCATAAATGCTTGAGTAAGTAGAAGAGTTTAAATTGTTTTTGAATATGGGGTTTGAAACAAGTCAGTTGAATTTCTTGATTGAACTTGTATAATTGTTTTGTTTGAAAAAAATTTCTTTTAAATACTCCTTAATATTTCTTTGCCTTTTAAATTTAGCATTAACCAGTATATAATTTGTTCTTGAATTTCCATTACCTAAGATTTCAACTCAAAAATATTATGACTTGCCTTGAAATTCTACTTTACCATGACGGAAGCATTACATCTCCTTCCTATTTCTTCAACTGCAGTGTGCCTGAATGACATGGCTGTATTTTTTTTCTTTTTCCATAATTAATACAAGCATTCTTCATTACTTCTTAAATGCCAGAATGATTATTGACAAAATTTAATTTATATTTTATAGAGTTAGACAAACCAAAAACAAGATATTAAAAATATGGGCATAGGCCTTTATTTCTAAAACAATTCAGTAGAAATTATCCTTCAGTGTTAACATGGTGTAGCATGTTTTAACTAGGATATCAAACCTTCATCCCACTTTCTGAAGTTTTCTTTGGCTCATCTTTTTTAAAGTAAAGTTACGAGGCTCACAGGGTGTTTTAGTTTATATTTCATATAGAAATGACAAAACATTTTATTCTAATAGAAAATGTTTTGTAATATAGAACACATTATTTATATTCCAGATCCCCAGATGTCTTTCCACCTCCTATCTAACTCAGGATTCTCATTGCTATATACATAGTATGTACTGTGTACATTGCTAGATTCATAAGAAAACATTCAAAAAATCTGTTAATTAAATAGTCCTATAGTCTAATGATATAACTTTAAGACTTTAGCATAAGAAAATAAAAGTCAGAGTTATATTTTATGCTATTAAATAAGCTTGCTTTCTCTCCTCTATATCAAGGTTTATTAGGATCTTTATAAAAATTAGGAATTTTTATAAAGAGTAATAATAATAAAAGCAGTAAGACCTAACATTTATTGAGTACTTAATGTGCCAAACACTATTTTAAACATGTTACATGTATTCTTAATTAATTAATTATTTTTAAACTAGAGAAGTTCTGGATTTCCAGAAAAATCATACATAAAATACAGGTTCCCATACTTGTTTATTTTTTTAAGTGTTGCATTCAATCATAGGTATTGAGCATGCAAAAAAATAAGTAAATAAAGAAAACTATAAGGACACAAGAAATAGATCTACTGATACATCATAGAATCATTTTGTGAGGCAGTTTGACAATATAGATCATCTTGGGAATTTATCCTAAAGAAATAACTCAAGTTGATTTTTAAAAATCTATAGGCATGAAAGTGTTCACTGAAGCATTACTTGTTATAGTGAAAAATTGGAAAAAGTCTAACTATCCAACAATAGAATAATTACATAAATAATGCTGTATTGAGTTGAAAGAATATATTGTAGCCATTAAAATGAAAAAATGAAGACAGTAGTAAAATATAGAAAAATTTATTAAGCTTACAAATACATTCTGTTTCCTAAACTAGACAGTAGGTATTTTAGTTTCTTTGTCATGGTTTTGAGGCTAGAAGAAGTCCAAATCAAGGCCTTATCGAGGCAATGCTTTCTTCCCAAAGACTGGTGTTCTAGGGCTAGCTGTGGTGATCCTTGGTCCATGGCTTCTGTCACATGGCAGTGCACATGGCAGCCTCTCCTGGCCTCTCCCTTCTTTTCCAGGTTACTTTGACTTTCAGCTTCTGGCTGCTCCCTCTGTGGCTTTTCTTTCTCTCTGACCTTCCCTACAAGGCCTTCAGTCATAGAATTAAGATCCATCCTGGACCACACCTTATCTGAAGTAACCTTATTAAAAGGTCCTATGTACAAGGGTTCACACCCACAGGAATGGATTAAGTTTAAGAACATGTTTTTCTACCATACATAACCCCAAATCACCACAGTAGGTATCTTGAGTGTAAAGTTCTCTACCACCTCATACTTTGTCTGGTGTATAGTAGGCACTTGCTGCTAGTGACCATTTATTCATAGTTCATTACTATAAACATTGCTACTGGCCTGTGTGCTGGTCCTTTACCCCTCCCCGTGTTCCCGTCATGTATTATTCATCAGATATATTTTGAGTACTTACAATGTACAAGGCACTTTGCTAGGAATATGGTAGAGAACAAAATAGACACAGTCCCTACCCTCATGAAATTTATATCCTAGTGGGAGGCACAGACATTATATAACTAGTTATACTGGGGGGGGGGAATGTCTATTTACCATTTTAATAAGTGGTAAAAGAAGAAATAACAGGTCTTTGCTACAAGAGCATATGAACAAGGAACACAATCTAATCAGGGAATGACAGAGAAAGTCTCCCCTTGGGAAAGGTTGAGCTGAGATTTGACAGATGAATAGGAATTAATAGGGTAGAGGGAGTTAGGAAGAATATCCCAAGCAGAGATGAGTCCAAAGGAAGGAAGACTTTTGCTATGATTGAGACACTGAAAGGAAACCAGTAAGTCTGAAGCATAAGGTCTGAGGGAGTGAACTGCAGAAGTTGAGATCTAAGAGTTAGGTAGGGTCCAGACCATGGAGGGCTTTTTCGACCATGGTAAGAATTTTTTTTTTAATACGGAATGCTTCACAAATTAGCATTGTACAGGGGCCACGCTAATCTTCTCTGTATTGTTCCAATTTTAGTATATGTGTTGCCAAAGTGAGCACTGTGGAATGGATTTTGATCTTCGAGGGCTTGATACAAATCAGATCTGCATTTTTTGAAAAACGCTTATAGCAGTCATGTAAATTCTCTGAGCTTTTGTGGCCTGAGAAGTAGGGTCGTTAGCAGAAGCAGTAAGTGCTGGTTGAGGAAAGGCCTCCATGACCAATTAACAGCTCAGCTCTGGAATCAGTCATGGTTTGACAATGATTTGGACAAGCTGTTTAAGCTTTCTGAGCCTCAGTTTCTTTACTTATAAAATGAGTATTATTATGTTTATGTTTTATTATGTAAAAAATTAAATGACACGATACATCCGAAGGGCTTAGAAGAGTCCTTGGCACATAGTAAATTTTACTAGTAAAAGTTCATTAGTAGTACTACACATAGGCTTTGGCTTCCAATTTCTCAAGTATACCTGACCTGTAAAATGGCAGGAAATCCAACTTCTAGTTTAAATGGATGTTACTAATTCAGGAGTTCTATGTAGTTTGGGTATCATCTCGGCTACCTATTCGAGGTTTGCAACATTTCCTGTTCTAGCTTGCCCTCCATTCTTTCTAAGCTCTAAACCACTTAAGTTCTTGAGTCAGTTAGTGAATATCCTTTCTTAGAGAAAGGTGACTCAGTGAAACTTTTCTTATACTACCCACTTTGAGGTAAGGTAGAATGGGGGGAAATAGCTATTTTTGTTATCTGAATGGAGCAGTGGTAGTATCTGAACTAAGAATAACTAACCAGTTTTGCCTTCTATGGGAGAAGATAGCTAATTTCAATGAGCAGGTTAGTTTAGTAAACATACTATGTAGTACTGTATTTAGCATTATGGAGGAGAGGGTGGGAGCTGCCATTTATTGAATCCATGCTATTTGCCTGTATGTGAGACACTGTTTATACTTGGAGAGGCATTATGTACAGTGGTTATGGCCCCGGTATTTGGGGCCAGACTACCTAGAATTTAATTCTGCCTCTTCTGCTTACTATCTATATGGTGTGACCTTGGGTGAGTTTCTGAACCTCTTTGTGCCTCAATTTCCTTATCTATAAAATGGAGCTAATCATATCTACCTCACAGGGCTGTTGTAAGGATTACATGAGATATATAAAGTGTTTATAACAGTGTTTGGTACATAGTAAGGCTTTTTTAAGCATTGGCTATTTATTACTCTTAATGTTTTCTCATTTAGTTATCAAAGTAACCCTATGAGGCAGATACTGTTAAATTCATTTTATGGAGGTTGAAACTGAAGCTCAGATAGCTGTAGGATTTTATCCAGCATTACACAGGTAATAATGGTGGAAATAGGATTCAAAACCAGATCTGACTGATCCCAAATTTCATGTTCTTTCTCTAACACCTCCCTTAAGGTGCTCATCAGACTTGTTGGGAAAGTGAGAATAGCATGTGCAAAACCCAGAAAATAACAATTATGATTCACGATTAAATTCCAAACTGAATATTTGAGATAGTAAGTACCAGAGAGTGGTCTATAGCAGTTGGGAAGATTTAATGCAAAAAGTGGGGTTTATGCTGACTTCTTAAGGATAAGTTGTGATTCCAGTGAGTGGGGAAAGAAGCCATCTAAGAAAACAAGAAGTAGCGTTAACAAAAGACTGCTAGAGACCTGGGAGACAGAGAGTATTGAGTAGTCCGATTGGTTAGCTGGTATGAGACCAAATATATGGAGACACTCAGAGGAGTTTGGGTTTTTTTTTAATCCTTTTGAGCAGTAACTTTCAAACCTGTTTCCTGGTAGTGCCTCTGAGGTTATTGGGTGAGCTAAATTTCATCACCTCTTGCCCTTATCTCAACAGAAAATAACTACTTCCTTATAATTTTCCCTATAGGCCTCCTCTCAGGATTTTTCTTAAAAAGCGGGGGAGGAGGAGGGCTCTGCACCTAAAAAGAAATGTTGAAAACCACTAAGGGGAACGGAGGAACCAATAAAATAAATTTGAGCATGATATGGTGAAAGTGAGATCTAAGGAACTTTAATCTGGCAGCATGATGTGGTTTCATTTGTGTAACCAGGGCATAAATAAACCCTTGGACCTAAGAACAGAATAGACTCTTTTCCTAATCAATTCTGCAGTTTAGCATATTTCATGCTTTCCCTTACCCACCTATGCAAAGCGTTCTTTGCCAATAGTTCACAAAAACTTGTGAATCTAATTTGGGATAGATAATTTAAAGTATGATATATGGCAGATACTTATTTTTACACTTAACTAACATTATTGAGTGTCTACAGTATGCCAGGCACTTAATCTTGATACAGTCTTTCTTACCACAAACCTGTAGCATAGTTGTTACTAATTCCATTTTGCAGATTATGAAACAGATTCATGGAGGGTTAAATTATTTACTCAGAGCCATACTAGGAAGTAGAAGTCGGATTTGAAACAAATCCTCTGATTCCAAATCTCTTGGAATGTATGCAAGAGAGAAACCATTTAAGTTTGAACCCCCAGGATTTTGTTCATCTTCTGATGACACGTGTGTTTTTAAAATTACTTTTAAATTTTTTCCATTTTTTTAGTGTCACTATTTCTGAATGTAGGGCAAAGCATGTCTTGGCATTTCTTTTCAGTAAGTAGTTCATGTTTTGCTACTTTTTGTTAGCCATTCTCCGAGGAGCAGGAGATGGAATGGAAACTGAGGAGCCACCTAAATCTGTTGAAGTTACATCCAGAGTCCAATCCATAAAGCATTACAAGCTTCAGAGTCCACGGAAGAAAGCAGTTCCATCAGAGAGCCCAGGAGTTCTTCAGCTAGGGAAGATTCTCCCTGAAAAAGCAGTAGAAGTTGAAGCTATAAGAATATTAGTTCCCAAAGCTGCTATAACCCATGATATTCCCAACAAAAATGCAAAGGGTAAGTCTCTGGGACATAAAGGAGAAATCCCTGGTCAGTCAGAGGGAGTTGTAGAACCTAAGAAGGAATTATCAGAAGTAAAGAATATATTGGAAAAGCTCAAGAACTCTGAAAGGAGGTTACTACAAGACAAAGAAGGTCTTTCAAACCAGCTTCGAGTACAGACAGAGGTAAGAACAGCCTTAATAGTTTCATGAGTACTACTCTTATTTACACTTGGACCTTCTATATTTCCTTTTCAAGTTAGAAAACTATATTTCCTTTTAAGAATATCATTCATTTAGAGAATGTCATTTCTCTAAAATGTTTCCTTTTGAATTTCTCATTCTCTCTCAGAACCTCTAGTAGAACTAGAGTTTATGTTGGAAACTTAAACTTTAACACTGGTTGAAGATGCAGGTGAGAGGGCTTAGAGAGAGAGCACCTATAAGTTGTAAAGGAAGGTTACATTTATCAACTGCCAGACCAGGATTGACCAAGTCAGGATTTGAAATCCCTATTTTAAGAATCCATAAATTCCAAATATTTTTGCTTTTGTATACATGATATTTAGAATAAAGAGAATGGTGTTATAAATTGTATCTTCATTGTAAATGTAAATGAAAAAAATATAGATTGTGTTGCTTTAATCTTTACATCTTAGTAAGCATTGCCTTCTCTTCCCCTCCTTTGTTTCTCTGTTAGACCATTATCTTTTTCCTAGATGCTAGTCTTTGTAAGTGACATTAGGGTAGTCATTCTTGTTCAATTCCTAAAAATAATGTATTTATAAAATAGCTTATTTATAATTACAAAAGTAGTGCATATTTATTGTAAACATTTTGGAAAATACAGAGAAACACAATGAAACTAGTACCACCTATAATCATACCATCCATATATACCTGCATAACTATATATATGGAGTTCATTTTGTTTTATAACCTACTTTTTTAACTTAACATCTTCCCATGTTACAGAGTATTCTTTTACAATGTCATTATTAATTAATAACAATTGTGTTCTTCATATTTTACCAATAACATTATTTACCAATAATAAGCTATTTACCTACTATTATTACTACTACTATTTACCAATAACCTATTACTGGATATTTATGTTTTGATGTTTTTCTATTTTCAATAACAATGTAAAGAATATATTTATAGATAAGTATACCCTAGGTCACTAACAAATGAATTTTTAAATATTGAATAAAATAAAAGACCATATAAAATGTTCTCTGTCATATATTTTAGCAAAATTTATTGGTATAGTTTTCCAATTTTTTTCCCTTAAAATGTTGACTGGAAGCAGTTTAATTCTCACATTGATGATTTGGTATTTTTATTACAAGAATTTTAGTTTATAACCATACTCACTATAGATACAGAAATTGGTTTATATATATATTATGAAACTTAAATTTTTAATATGACTTTTTGATAAGCATGTTAAGTAATGAAAGTTCAGTTGATACGAAAACAGTTTCTCATTAATTTTGTTATATTATTAAGGTCAGGGACATTATTTTGAGCTTGCCATGTTGATCGTGTTCTCTTCTAGGTAAATCGTGAGCTAAAAAAGTTGCTGGTGGCTTCTGTTGGGGATGATCTTCAGTACCATTTTGAACGTCTATCCCGTGAGAAGAATCAGCTGATTTTAGAAAATGAAGCCCTAGGTCGAAACACAACTCAGCTTTCTGAACAGTTAGAACGTATGTCAATACAGTGTGATGTGTGGCGAAGTAAATTCCTTGCAAGCAGGTATTTTCTACTTAAAATATTATTTTATTTCCTTGCTTTCACTTTGTATATCAGGTTTTTGACCTATAACACAAAAAAGAAGATTTTAGTGTGAAAATTTTCAGATTAAAATTGTCAAAGTACTTCATACATTATTTAAGACCTAGACTCTCCCTCTTCTGGATGGTCACACTGTCTCCCTAAGTGGAGAAGTGATATCATAAGGATCCTCCCTCATTCCAGAATTCTAGGTTACTACTCTGTAGGAATCACTCCTACCGTAAAGTTTAAGACTAAAACACCAATGTAAACTCATAGTCTAGTAATTATTAAAATCACAAAAGACCTAACTAAATTATCTTTCCCTACCTTCTATCTGGGGACTGTGAAATGTCATTCCCAATCCCTAAGTTAATTTAACTCATCCTTAATGCTCTGTTCTCAGAGCTCTTTAAACTGTATATTAGAGCTTCCCAACCTTTATCTCTCTATGCACAAATAGAAAAATGATAACATTTGCATGACCTACTAGATGAGGCTAATCTCATCAGAGGTGAAAACTACAGGCCCCAGTCCAGGCCTCTGAGTGCACTAGTGGGTGGGAACTGTTATGTATTATGATTGTGTGCCTATTTGTTTCCC
Organism: Cabassous unicinctus; assembly: GCA_029593785.1. NCBI lineage: Eukaryota > Metazoa > Chordata > Mammalia > Cingulata > Chlamyphoridae > Cabassous > Cabassous unicinctus. Next base: position 12,683 of record JAQZBX010037639.1, on the reverse strand, counting down.
GAACTCCCACTCCCTGCCCAACTTCAAATTACTGGAGAAAAAGATCTCAGTGACATCCATCTGTGTATTTCCAGTACTTAGCATAATGCTTCACACATAATATGTTTAATAACTGTTGATTTAAAGTTCATCATCTGGAGATTTGTTACAAAACACCAAAGGTTCCTAGGCTATAAATATTTAGGAAAGTCAACATTATGAATGTACTTAATGTAACTGATGTGTGCCCTTAAAAATGGTTACAATGGTAAATTTTATGTATATTTTATCACAATAAAAATTTTTTTTAGGGAAATGTTTCTTCATGTCAATATCTGATACGTTCTAGTAATTGGGTACTCTTATTAAAGTCCTTAAATTTATTCATTTTTTAAGAATTCTGGTATAGGATCCTATTTAGGGAAATTAACTGTTTTACTGACTTAGAGTAAGTGTAAATTAAATTAAATTCTCATTTACCAGTTTAAGGGGCAAATAATGCATATATTATGGAAATTATTATACTATCTAACTTCTTTAACATCCTCATCTGCATTCATAGTAACAGTCAAAGGCAGTAAAAATTAAACTTCTCTATTCAACTTTATTGGTATTTTAGGTAATTTAATTTTTCAGTGTCAAAATAGTTTTCATTTTAAGACATTTAGTGGTTTGTAGAATCTGAAACTTTAATTTTAGTTTTAAGATTTCAGCTAAATTAGAGTACTTTAGAGTGCTGCTTATTGTTTTCCATCAATAGAGAACTAATTAAATAAATTTTGGCACATCCAATCAGTAGAAAACAATGAAACGGTTTTTAAAAAGAGAGAATGAGATAGCTCTATATGTACTAATATGAAAAAGTCTCCAGAATAAATTAAGTGAAAAATAAACAAGGTGTAGAAAAGTTTGTATTGAATAACCCCTTTTTTTGTAAATAAAATGGATATATTTTTAACCCATACTTTTATGTTGATATATATATAAATTATTTTTCCTGGAAAAACATATAAGAAACTTCATTGGTTATATATGACCAATATGACTTTATTGGTTACATATGAGGGATGAGGATGCTGGGGTGGAGAAAATACTTGGTTTTCATTTTATATAAGCCTTTCTATATTATTCTGTACTTTGCCAAGAGCAGAGAGGTGGTTGAGTGGTAGAATGATAAATCATCATTATTTTCCTTTTTAAATTTTCTATATTTAAAAACAAAAATGTTTTTTTTTTTTTTCTTAATTTGGTCTAGAGTAAGATTTGTCAGAGAATCTATATATAAGATTTTTACCTTTTTCCAGGGTTATGGCAGATGAATTAACCAACTCCAGAGCAGTTTTACAGCGTCAAAACCGTGATGCACAGATTGCTATACAAGATCTCCTAAGTGAACGGGAACATTTTCGTCAGGAAATGATCGCTACCAAGAAGTACAGCACTTGTTTATATTCTGATCTGTTCTGCTTTCTCCTGAAATTTGGTTATTGTAGTAGTTTTTGTTTTTAGTGTTTCTACATTTAATTTGATCATATACTTTGAGTAAAATTTAAGAGATGCTACTGGTAAGGGAAGAACACTGAAAAATAGAAGACATGCTTCTTCCCACATTCTTAATTGGAGAAAGAATTAGTTGCATCTACAGTAGCAGAAACCTGTGAATTTAGAAGTAGTTTTTGACTATAGTTGTAGTAGTTTTATATAGTTGTTGGTAGAAGCCAAAAATTGTACCTGTCTTTCCTTTGGAAGGACATCTTTTTGAGAACTAGTCCACAATATTAGAGCTTGCTTTTATGTTGACATATTTCAGAATTGTCAGAATTAATAGTCTTCCTCAAAAGCTCTTTGTACTTTTATATATTCTTACAAATCAGCTCAGCAAGGGTCAAAGAAGAAAACATGAGAAATTAGAAAATATTTTGCACTGAATAAAAATGAAAATACAATATATCAAAATTTGTGCTGAGGGAAATTTATAGCTTTAGATGCTTATTTTAGAAAAAAAAGAAAGATCTCATCAGTGACTAAGTTCCTCCTTAAGAAACATAATGAGAGCAAATTAAGCCCAAAATGAGAAGTAAGAAAATAATAAAGATGAGAGCAGAAATAGAAAACAGAAAAATAGAGAAAAACAGTGAAGCCCAAAACTGGGTTCTTTGAAAAGATATATTTGATAAACCTCTAGCCAGTCTGATCAGGGAAAAAAAGAGAATACTAGTATCAAGAATGAGGAATGAGAGAGAGAGTACACTACAGATTCTGACGTTATAAAGACAAGAGAATACTATGAACAGCTGTGGGTCAGTAAACTCCATAATTTAGATGAAATGGACAAACTCCTTGAAAGACACAGACTATCACAGGTTATTCAAGGAGAAATAGATAACCTAGCCCTATTCTATTCTATTAAAGCAAATAAATTCATAGTTAAAACCTGTCCACAAAGGAAACTCCAGGCCTGGATGGATTCACTGGTGAATACTACAAACACAGAAGGAAGAAATAAAACCAGATTGACACAAATTCTTCTAGGAAACAGAGGAGATGGGAACAATTCCCAACTCATTTTATGTGGCCAGCATTGCCTTCATACTAAAACCAGACAAAGTCATTAAAAGAATACACAGACCAATATATGTCCTGAACATAGATGCAAAAATCCTTAACAGAATTTTAGCAAATCAAACCCCACAATATATAAAAAGCTTATATATCATGACCAAGTAGGATTATCCCAGGAATTGTAGGTTGGTTTGTCATTTGAAAATCAGTTAATGTATTCACCAAAATGAAAACCATATGAATATCTCATTGGATGCACAAATCAAATCAGTAGTTCCTATACTAAAATATGAGAACTAATAAGAGTATTATCTGTTGAATGATTTCTAGATAACAACCTAATACATTGAGAGGTGCTCTCTGTAGCCTAGCTTATTTGACCAGATTTCCTGATTTCTGTTTATTTAAACTCTGTGATAGAAAGATATGGAAGTAAGATAGATAATTTCAAAAATATGTTTCTCATTTATTTAGTATTCTTGATTTTTATATTTTATCTTACTAATGTTTATTGTTCATGTGTGTTCTGTGCAGATTATTGGAGGAGCTCTTGGTCTCCTTGCAGTGGGGAAGAGAGCAGACTTACTACCCCAGTGCACAACCTCACAGCACAGCAGAACTAGCATTAACCAATCACAAATTGGCAAAAGCAGTGAATTCTCATCTTCTGGGAAATGTTGGCACTAATAGTCAAAAAAAGATTCCATCCACAGTTGAATTCTGCAACACCCCAGCTGAAAAAATGGCTGAAACGGTAAAATATTTTTTCTTTCATGATCAGTGGAACACTTAAGACTGTCCTTTTAGTGAAAGGTGACATGGTATAATGTAAAGTTGGCACTGGGAGTTAGGAAATTTGGGTTCTAAACCTGACTCATGCTAATGAGCTTGTGACCTTGGATAAAATTCTCTCTTCCTCTGCAGTTTTTCTAACATTATCTCTTTGTTCTGAAGAATAAAAAATGTAATCATTTTGAAGAAGGTTATATAGTTTGATAGTTCACTTTAATATGAAAACCCCTGTTTAGAATTTTTAATTTAGTAATCATGAGTAGAAAACAGATTACTTCTGATCTAAGAAACCATTATTTGTTAATTCCCACATATAGATGAGAATGTGCCAAATACTGCAGAATCAAATAGTGTACACATGGGTTCCTATAGTACTGAGTGAACTCAGGGTCCATGCAGGTGACCTTTCAAATACTTTAGCTCACAGTTCTATGTCCACAACCAGTTTTGAACAACAGCTAACTCCTCTGTCCCCATCTTGGATCTTGTCATTCACCAAAAGTGTTCCACTTTAAAATTTTTCAATTTAACATCTCTTTCCATGATCTTTGATCGCAGCCTCTTTTTTTTCCTGCTCTCTCTTCCATTCTGACTACCCCTATTTCTTGATCATATCGTGGTTTTTATATACCTGATCCCTATATTTTTTTCTTCTCTTCTATTTACTCTCTTGGCTTCCCTTCCTGCCCTGTCTTGCCTAAACTTAGTTCTTAAGTGCTTTCTCCTCTATCCTTCCCCACAGGTACCCTGAAAACTCCAGTTCTGCATCAGTTCAACTGCTTGCCTTTTTGCTTCTCTGCCCATCAAACCATTACCTCACATTCAGCAGATAACTTTGTTTCCTAATTCACAGAAGAACAAGAAGACACAGGCAGAAAACCTCTTAAGGGTGCCACTTGATACCTAGAAGCCTACCTATATATAACTAGCCTTACATAATTTTCTGTCAGAGGAAAAGGTGTCCCTCCTCCTCTCCAAAGCATAGCTTGCCTCCAGCCTCATCAAGCCTGCCTCCAACAGTTATTACTTCTTTCTACCAGCTCATTTATCTTGGCTTAAGAACACGCCCATGCATCTTCCATCTAAAAACAGAAAAATCTTCCCTCTACATAAGTTCTCTGGATATGGCCTTATCACCTTCCCTTCACAGCCAAGAATCTTGGACAAGTTGCCTATACTTGTTATTTGTACTTACTTGTCATTCATTTCTCAATTTCTGTAATCACTTAACCTATTAGAAGACTTCCACCCACTGTTCTCAAAGTACTTTTATAAAATTCATGAATGTTTAAATACCTAATTGTTATATTTTACCTTATTGAGTACTACTTTCTTAAAACTCCCTTAACTTCTGTGACATTATTCTTTCTTGGCCCTCTTGCTACCTCTCCAAACTCTTCTTCATAGGCTTTTCCCCTCCTTTAAATGTTGGTGTTTGATAGTAATCTGTTTCCCACCCACTACAAATTCCTCTGGTTTCTGAAACACTATACTCTCCTGGTTCTTCCCTACTTCTGTGAACATTCTTTCTGTTTTTAAGGAGTGGCATCCTCTTCCTGTGACAACTCTTGAGTTTTTCTCACGTAACAGATTTTCTGTATTCTTTAGGGATTATCCTATTCCCATAGTTTTATACTTGTGACTTTTCCAACTCAGACATGTTTTTCTGAGTTCAAGAGACTTTAATCCAGCTGGACGTCTCTATCTGCTTGTCCCACAGATGGCTAAAAATAGAACTACTTCTTTTCTCCTTGGTCTTTCATGTGTACCTCTTCCTATCCACCCCCCCACACCCCCATCCACACAGACACACACAAAAGAAAACAAAACAAAAGAACAACCTCTTTCTTCTGTACTTTCTTAGTGAACCGTACCTGCTCTATAGAGATGTTTTGAGGATTCTATAAAATAATGCACATAAAGCCCATAGCACAGTTTCTAATACATGGTAAATTCTCAATAAATGGTAGCTATCATTTTCATTATTATTCCCTTCATCCCCCTAATCCTGTTGGTTTTACAAATCCTATCATTCCTCCTAATCTATCCCCTCCCTACTTCAAACATCTGAACTCCAACCTAGACTATAACAATATCCTTGCCTCACGTCTTACCTGCCTCCAGTCCATCATCTGCTCTGTAATCTTTTTTCTGTCTCCCCTTCTTAAGGACCATTTCCCAGGTGTCCCCACCCCACTTAATATTCCAACAGTGTTAACCACTTTTCATCCCACACACACACCATTGTCTCTCATGTGTCTATAGATACTTTTTTTTCAGCTTAGACTGCCCTCACAGCAGCTCTTTTCTTGCCCAACCTCTTTACCACCTTCAACAATCAACTTTTCCTGACTCTCACTGGCAATTTACATGTCCCTTCCTCCAGGCTTCTATTGCATTTTGTACATATATCTATTATAGCTCTTTTGTTTTGTTTTGTTTTGTTTTGTTTTGTTTTGTTTTTTTTCAGGTACCATGGCCAGGGATTGAACCCTGGACCTCATATGTGGGAAGCCGGCACTCAACCACTGAGCCACATTGGCTCCCCTGAGTTTGTTTGTTTTTTTGTTTTTAGGAGGCACTGGGGACTGAATCCAGGACCTCACATGTGGGAAGCAGATGCTCAACTGCTTGAGCCACACTCGCTCCTTCTGTTATAGCTCTATATCATGTTAAATTGCAAATTGTTTGATTTCCTCTCTCTAAGACTGTAAGCTCCTTAAGGGTGGGGACTGTGTCTTTTTATGTTTCCTCAACATATAGCATAATCCTTTGCACATAGTAGATGATCACTATTTATTGAATGAATCTATATCTAAAACTTAACTCATCTTTGTTCAAAAACCTATTTCTCCTTTTCTGTTCTCTTTGTTGGGAAATTATGTCACTGAATGTCAGTCGCATTCAACGTAGTTGACCACTCCCTCTTCTTGAAACACTGTCTTCCCTCGGCTTATATAACCCTGCGCACGCGTGCGTGCACACACACACAGCTGCCAACTTTTCTCTTTTCTCTGACTATTCTATTTCACTATATAATGTTTATTATCCTCAGGGTTTGGTCTAGATCTCCTTCCATTGTATAAACTCACTGAAAGGGCTTTCCTATGTTCATTCCTGTAATTCTATCTATATATAATCCTATGAATCATATAAATCTATATATGATTCCATCTCTACATGATTCTGAAATTTGTTTTAGTACTGATCCATTGTGAGCTCCAGAAACACCTCTCTGCTGCCCGCGGAACGCCTTCATTTGGGTGTCTCAGAAGCATCTCAAATTCAACATATCTAAAATAGAACTTACTTTCTCTCCTAAATCTCCTGCTTTTCCAGTGTTGCAAATGGAGCCATCATCCATTCTGTTCTTCATGGTGGAAATATAGGAGTCTTCCTTCTCCCCCTCAGCCCTCAAATGCCAAATCTTGTGATAGTCCTAAATAACCCTTAAATGTATTGTTTTCTCTATCCATCCACCTTTAGTCTAATTTTCCAACCTGTCTTGTCCGAGTTACCGGTTGTTTCCTAACTGATCTCCCTGCATCCATTCTTTTTTTTTTTTTTTTAAGATATATTAATTTATTTATTTCTCCCCCTCCCCCCATTGTCCTTGCACTCGCTGTCTGCTCTCTGTGTCCATTCACTGTATGTTCTTCTGTGTCTGCTTGTTTTCTCCCCAGGCAGCACCAGGAACCAATCCTGGAACCTTCCGGAATGGGAGAGAGGCACTTAATCTCCTGCGCCACCCCAGCTCCCTGGTCTGCTGCATCTCCTATTGTCTCTCCCCTGCGTCTCCTTTTGTTGCGTCATCTTGCCGCGCCAGCTCTCCACTCGGGCCAGCACTCCTGCATGGGCCAGCACTCTTGCACGGACCAGTGCTCCACGTGGGCTAGCTCTCCACTTGGGCCAGCTCGCCACACAGGCTAGCCTGCCTTCACCAGGAGGCCCCAGGAATCGAACCCTGGACCTCCTATATGGTAGACGGGAGCCCAATTGCTTGAGTCACATCTGCTTCCCCTTGCATCCATTCTTGCTCCCACCAATCCATTCTCTTTACTAGAGCCATAGTGATTTTTTTTTTAATTTATTTGATTATCATTTGCTTAAAACTCTTTGAATAACTTCCCCTTCCTTCTAGAATAAAGTCCACTATCCTTAATATGATGTTAAAGACCACTGCTTTATTGTTACTCTCTTCCTCACTCTCTGAGATCTCCAGACATACTGGACTTCTCTCAGTTTCCTGAAGTACCAAAATCCTGTTTACCCCAGGGTCTTTCAACAAACATCCCTCTACCTGGAACCCTTCCTTCCCACCTTCCATCCACATTTCACTCTAGCTAATTCCTATTTATCTTTCCAGCCTCAGTTTAAACCCCTCAGGGAAACTTTTCCTAACCCTGATACACTCTCTGTCCCGTCTACCCCATTAGATTCCTCTGTTACATACTTTCATAGTACTCTGTACTAATTCTTTAGAACAAAACATCACAGTTGTAACTCATTTGTTATTTGTGGAGTTATTTCTTTAATGTTTGTTTCCTCTGCTGAACCATAAGCTTCATGGGCACAGACCATGCCTTTTTAATTAATGCATTTATACCTCTGTTGAGTGCTCAGTATTGTTGCATGAATGAAACCAGAAGCATGTGGGAATCCCAGTACTTCATCCACCACATTCCCTCAGTTAACTAAACTTATTTCATTTCTTAAATGGATTATTGAAATAACCTCCAGTTCTCAGTTGTCTCCATGTCTGCTTTAATGCCATCCCTCTCCCCCTCCTCCACACTGTGTATAGAGTGATCTCTCTGAAAAGCACCCTGCTTAAAATCCTTCCCTATCCTTTCAGGGTAAAAGTCATTCTCCGTCACTATACTAGTGTCTCAGGCTAAAATCCAGAGGCCTGTCTATCTATACTAGTGTCCCAGTCTTCTACTAAATCCTATATCTCTAAAGCAGTTCTTAACCAGGGGTCCATGAGCTTGAATTGAAAAAAATCAACTTATTATCTTTATTTTCTCTGACTTCTAACTGAAATCTAACATTTCCTTCACTTACGAATGTATGCAATAAATTACAGTAGTAGTCATTTCATATCACATTACAGTTGTTACATATATTGAAAAATCACTTACGCTCATCCATACTTCGAAATTACGGTAGTTGTTAGACCTGACGCTAGTTGAGTGTCATAAAACTATCTGCTGCTACATCCTGAGAAGGGTCCATGGTTTTTACCTGACTGGCAAAGGAGTCCATGGAACAAAAAAGGTTAAGAACCCCTGCTCTAAAGACATATGTGATAACATATATGGAGTATTGGATACTTCTCTTACTTTCCCCCACCAGATAAATTTATAAGCAATTTTAAGTTACTTCCTTCATCTTTGCTTGTTCTCTAATGCCTAACCAAGTTTCATAAAAGTAGAAGGATCTCAAAAACTAAATTGAAAAGGCAATAGTCTGAAAATATAGGTCCTGAAATAGAATGGTGGCTCTTAAATGGTGCCAGGACATTCTAAAGTGGCCACAGTCCCCTTTGAGTATGGTGGGAATTTAGAAGGAAAAAAAAACCTGCTGGACCATATGGGAGGTAAGGAAACAGGCATACTGCTTATTCAAATGAGCCTTTCCTGTAAGCTTATTTGAATAAGCAGTATATAAGAAAGAGAGCTTTTCCCCTACTGCTTTTTCTCATTTCTTTCCAATTGCAGATATACCTCTCTTGTACCATCACCTATCCTTAACATTTGATGATGGTTAGGAGAATATGAACATGAGAAACAAGAGCTATCAGCCAAACATGTTATCCTTGTCCTTAACTGGAGAATTTTTTTCAACCCAAGATTTCCTCCTGTCTGTGGTTTCATTAAAGGAAATAGGAAAAATTGGAGTACGTGTTGTCATGGAACCCTAGAAAGAAGGACATGGTTGTTAGCATAAAATATTGCAGATAAATTAGAAAATTGAAGATGAAAAATCCATTGATTTTACAAATAAAAAGTGATCAAAGACTTTGAAATAGCAATTTCAATAGAAGAATGAAGGCAGAATCCTGATTACAAGCAGATGAATGAAAGATTGAAGGAAGCAGTGTGTTCTTTTTGGTTAAGGGTAAAAATTGACATCATGTAAGGAAGAATGATAGAACCTTATTTTATTCTGTTTTCCATCAATATCCATAAGTGAGCATTAATTTCATCATTTTTTTAGAAATAGATAACCCAGCTAATGATATAATTAGACATCATTGTTAAATTCAGAGCTTTGTGAGAAAGGGAAAAAGTTATTTTCTCAATCAAATTCATCATTTAAATGTTATTTTTTATGATAATTACATATTAATAAAATGGAACTTTATAGGTAATTATATACCAATGAAACCAATGGCTTTTACAGTCCATACTGTTAAAACATACATCTGACATTACTTCTTCTTTTCCTTAGATTCTACGCATTTTGGATCCAGTTACCTGTACAGAAAGTTCACCTGATGGTCCATTTTCTGAGTCTTCACCAACCACCTTACTTGCTACAAAGAAAAATATTGGGCGATTTCATCCCTATACTAGATATGAAAATATAACTTTTAATTGTTGCAATCACTGCCAGGGAGAACTTATTGTTCTTTAACATTTGATATGTTAGAGGCAGGCTACAGGCATTTACTTATTAAGAGTCATTATTACTTGGGAGCTGGGGTTCTTACAGTGCTGGAAGATAATATCACTTTCTATTTAAATAATACATATGCCCAAAGATGTTTTGTGTATTTGCCTCTAGATTACCCTTTCTTAATAAATATCTCAGGGTAAGAAGAGTATGAAACTGTGTAAATATATTTAGAGTGGAAAATCGTTTCCAGGCAATACACTGTGCTTTTCCTAAAGGACTCTAAAAGATAAAGATTTTATTTCCCTTAGACTGTGTTATTTATCTTGCTAGATACTTTAGATGAACAGGTGTAGTTTTGGTGCTCTAAGCAAGGATCAGCAAACTATGGCCATGAGTCAAATCTATCCACACCCACTCATTTAATATTATCTATGACTGCTTTCATGCTACAACAGAAGAGTTAAATAGATGCAGCCAAACTTGTATGGCCTGCAAAGCCTAAAATACTTACTATCTTGCCCTTTACAGAAAAAGTTTTCTGACCCCTACTCTGAAGTAATAATTGCTGGGTTCTTTCCTTTCCCTTTATGGTGATTTTTAGGGGGACTACAAAAGTGACTTAGTGTAATACTAGGGTAAAAGAGACTAAGTTTTAAAAATAAATGCTGTCTATTAGGAAAAGAAAAATATTTTATGGACAAAATTAGCAAATGCTTCAGCAAACATGTTCTCATGTTGTGTGGAGAGGATTCCATATTCCAAATGGACACAACCTGATATATGAGTTGAAACAGATTCTAACTGTTCGGCTCATTTTGCCAAATGCCAAACACAATAGAAATATCCAACCTGATTTTTATAAATTATGATAGAGAGGAAGGATCTTTCTATAAATTTTACAATTTCAAAGAAGAAATGCAATCCATAAATTTTTTGCTATATGTAATATTGTTTACTTAGGATGAACATTCCTAAAATAGCCATTTATATGCCTTTAAAAATATCCCCAAAATAATTATACCAAATCACCAATTGGCTGCAGAAGTGCCTATCAGAGAAATGTTCAAATGAAAAATCCAACCAAATAATATGTTTTAATGACAATGTAATTTTTTTTTTTTTTTGCTGATTTATCTGGCATGTATTTATGGTTTTAAGTTGCAATAAATTTCTCCATCTTTATTGTGAATCTACACACACACACACACACACACACACACACAAAATGCCGTGCTTTGGTTTCAGTATTCATTTAACTTATACAATTGACAATTGATCCTTCAGCCTATTCCTTTAGATACACTTAGTTTTCAATCTGATGATGGTATTTGCTTATATTATACATGTCTTGTAAATAGGGCTATGAAAACAATACATTATAGTAAAAAAAAAAAAAAATGTCATTACAAACACAGTCATGGAAAAAATAGTCACTTTCTAGGATTATAAAATCAAGTTTTTACCTATGGCATCTCAGTTTTGCTTTGTACCTTTTAATTTGATAAGCACTATAAATATTTTAATTTAAATGATATCATGGATATAAATGCTTAGCACAGTCCTGGCACACAAATAAGTTCTCAGTAAATGTTGGCTACTGTTATTACTATATACTGAATATACTATCTTGAGAATGATTCCTTGAAAATAAAAAAATAAAGTATAAAGCTAAAATATAGTAAGACTGATTTTTGAATAGACACTATGTGAAAATTGCAGGCAAAAATGTTATTTTTCATATGTTAGCCTCCACTTTAAAAATATTTCTAGATGCAAAATTTAATTTAAAAACAACTGATCTAGACACAGTGCCACCAAGTAAAATAGAGAGTAGGAAGCTCCAAAGGACTGTCTCTTCACAGAATCATCAAAAAAATCAAGCAAAAACTGTCAGAATCAACTTTGTCAGAACTCTGGAAAATAGTCAAAGATTTACAGCAACCAAATGAACCCTGAATAAAAAAATTTAAAAAAGACAGTAGAAAAGTGTTTTTGCATTGTTACTTGTCCTTGCCCCACCCCTCCCTACCCAGCTCATTAGTAGTATTGAACTCAACAGCTCATGTTTTCATTGTGGTCCTTGTTTCCAGAGGAACAGAACAGACTTTATTCTCAATTAGGTCTTTGTTTTGCCTAACTTGAAACTTAACCAGGACAAAAATGTACCAGTCATTCCTCAAAAACATTCTAAGGCAAATGAACAACTTCTGCTGCCTTGGGCAAAAGCTTACAGTCCAGGAACAACAGTGCCAAAGGCTTGGGCAGAAAAGCTAAGGAGAGAGTTTTTTGTTGTTGTTTGTTTGTTTGTTTTGAGAAAGGAGGACATTCAAAAGCACTGGTTTATATTGGGGAATTTAGAAAGCCATGCACATGCCCAGGACAGGGTACAGGTTCATAAAAGACTTGAGAAGACTAAGCTTTCAACTCCAGCTGAGCTCTAGGTTCAGTGCAAACAGGAAATAGAGACTAACACAGGACTACAAACCACCTGGATAAGAGTTGAAGGATTGCCCCAATACATCCAATCTGCAAAAACTGATTTTTTTTTTTCTTCTGTTCAACAAACTTTCTCAAAACATTTAGCTGGATACACAGGAAAGAGACTTAAAAAACTATAGATGGGGGAATGGATGTAGCTCAAGTGGTTGAGCACCTGCTCCCCATGTATGAGATCCCAGGCTTAATCCCCAGTACCTCCTAAAAACAAACAAATGAAGGAAAAAAAAAAA
>JAQZBX010037638.1:0-23713 GCA_029593785.1 Cabassous unicinctus | reverse complement strand
CCACAAGTCTAGTATATCTAAACTTAAACATCAGAACAGGAATTACTAAGCCACAAGTTACTGTTCCGTAAAAAGTTAACATCCTGTCGCAGTAGAACTGAAAGCGCTTATCTCAAGTCTATATTGCGTCCATAACCTTGTATAACTTCAAAAGAAATGTTTACGCTTGCCAAAATTTAATGTATAAAAACTATACCTATCTTGCAATAAAGCAGATCAGCAGCAGTTGATTCTCACTCAACTTGGTGTGCGACTCATCTTTTTCGCCGACTCCCTTAACCACCTTCAGCCTGCTCCCTCGTGCCTCGGCTGGACCGCGGCAGCTAACCCCAAAACAAACAAAAACAAAATGAAAAACAAGACAAAACAAACCACACCAATAACAATTCACACCAAAAAGGACACAGGTAAATAATAAACACATTCAATGCTGAAATACATTAAGCCACCTCGGTTTTCTTTTCCCAAGGCTTGACACATCCGCAAATAAACCATGCTATGAGAAGAGGTGGGGATGTTACCCCTCATCAGTGCAGAATGCAGAGCTGTATAGTTCAGTGCTCATTTCCAGTAGAAAAAGGGCTCATGAGTCTTTGAAATTGCTTTTGCTCAGTTACACGATCGACTCAATTCATACATCAGAAACCTCAAAGCTGCAGCAGTCGGCAGAGAACATCGGAAAGAAAACGAGGGACGCAAAGCTGTGCATCCTTTGCCACAGGGTACTGAGATGTCAGAGTGCTCTAAAGATGCAGTATAGAATGCACACTGGAGAACTGTGGTTCAAGTGCAAGATCTGCAGGCGTGCCTTCACCATGAAGGGAAACCTCAAAACGCATTTTGGAGTCCATCGAGTAAAGCCACCGCTCTGGAAACAGCACTCCTGGCCCATCTGTCAAAAGGAATTTACCAACACTGTTGTTCTCCAGCAGCATATTCCCACACACATGGGGGGGGGGGCAGATCCCCAACATGCCGCTGCGCGAAGGCTTCCAGGACTCCACTAACTCAGACCTACCCTCTAACGAGGAAAACGAAGAGACCCTGAGCAGCTATGAGGACCACATGGGTAAGAACTCCCTGGAGGAGGTCTTGGAGCTCAGGGACGTGGCCAGTGACTCGACTAAGCTGCTCCTGCCCTACTTGGGCTCCTGCCCCCGTCGCCCCCATCAGTGGTTTCCAGCATCGCTGCCCTGGAAATTCAGATGATCAATCCGTCATGAACTCTCAGCAGCAGACCAGCCTGAAGTGCACGGAAAATGGATCCGGGGGCAGCGACCAGTGGAGCAGTGACTCTTTGTCGGCCTGGGGCGACCTGGAAAGCAGGCAGCCCAGCCACTTCTCAGTCGTCGTCCTCCATGCAGGCCCTGTGCATGGTGAACAGCAACAGCGACGGCTTCCAGTGCAGGTATCCTGCCCTCGGTGCCCAGGAAGAGCCACAGGAGATGCCCCTAAAAACAGAAAAGCTGCTCCTGAAAAGTGAGACGCCCTGGACCTAACTGCCGAACCCCTGTGCTAGCCCATCGTCAAGGAAGAAGTCCCCTTTAGGCTGCTGTTCCTGAACAGAGAATGTGGTGCCTGACAAAGCACCCCTACCCTGCTCGCTGGCACTGTACCCACCCTGATCAAAATGGATGTGAACAGTCACGGCAAGATGGCACCACTGGAGCAGGGCCCTCCGCTCCCCGGAGGTCTCCAGGTCCACTAGGGCCCAGGCAGCGCGTAGCCCTGGCCTCGCACCTTGCTGGCGCCCGCACTGCGCTTCACCCCCAAACACCACAACTGTCATTCAAGTGGGAAGACCTTCTCATTGGTGAGCAGTTGCAGATTCAAGAGCGAAAGCACAGGGGCGGAAAGCCGCTTGGTTCCACGATCTGTGGTAGAGCGTTTACCACAAAGGGTAACAGGAACCTGAAGGTTCACGTTGGACACACACGTGGAATAACGCTCAGGCTCTGGGTGGAAAACCCAATGCGCTGCTAGGCTGCTATGCCCTCAAGTTTTCTGAAATGCTCCACAAGGGTTTGACAGCTCGAGCAATCAATGTGGAACCCAAATTTTGGAACCAGTATGCCGCAGCCATCACAAATGGCCTGGCCGAGAAGAACAACGAGATCTCTGTCATAGAGAACGGTGGCACCACCCAGCTCCCCCTAAGTTTAGGCGGCAGAGCCATTCCTCCCCTAGGTAACTTGGCCAGTGGGATTGACAAGTCTCCTATACTTTCCAGGTAACTTTTCTGTAATCTAAAACTTCTCTACAAATAAAGTTTATCATTGCAAAAAAAGTTTAATGATATTTTATGGATAGTTTTCATATATCCATAAAATAACATATAAAATTGTAGACAAAGAAGTCAAAATGAAAGAGACAGAGAAAGCTATTAGGATTTTATCAGGACGCTGGGGAATAAAGATCAGTGGAGCTACATAATCAAGTATGCATCACAATACCTGGGCCAGTACTTCTACATATGAATGTAAATTTAAATATAACCAAAGAGCTGGTACAATGTAAAGTCATAATCACACAATAATATATCTAGAAATTTATCTTTGGCCTTTTTAAGACTTTTACTTGAGTTTATAATTGGACAGTGATAGCTTTCCTCAGAAAGAGTTATGCAGATGTTTCCGGTGGTAACTAATTTTAAAAGAAATATGATGGTATTATCAATCATTGAAATATTGAGATTTAAGAAGATATTTAAGGCATTGAAGGAAAATGAACACATTTAAGATTTTACTAGGATTATTATTTTTAAATTGTTTATTTCAAAATACTTTCAAACTTTCAAGACAGTTAACAAAAATACACATACCATAGACAGAATTCCAAACACATCACCATCCCCCTGGTATGCATGTCCTTAACATTTTGTTGCATTTTCTGTATCATTCAATGTATCCATTAAATTATCATCCCCTTATCTATCCATTTATCCATTTACCATCCATTTGCTGAACACTTGCCTGTAGGTTGCATACATCATGCTCTTTAAACAATACGGCCATTCAAATTTCCTAAGAAAATTTATATTGTTATGTAATCACAGTTTTCAATTTCAAAAACTTTTGACATTGATATAATCTTACAGGCTATAGTACAATTTTCCATATGTCCCCAAAATGTCCTTTTTACCCCCTCTCCTCTCTTATTAGATCCTATCAAGGATTATATAGAGAGGTTAATCATCATTTTCTCTTTTACTCATTCAATTTTTTAAATATTTGGAGCCTATATACAACATAAACTTTTCCATATAATTGCTACCAAGAACATCATCCTGGGATCTCATATTTTCAGAGTTTTGGTACCCTTACCACATTCCATTTCCTAAACCTTCCCCTATCTGAAACAGAAACTCCACACCCCCAGTGCATTAACTCCATGTTCCTCTATACTCCTAAACAAGCTTTGCTACTTAAATTCAAATTTCTTACTCTGTGAGTTTCCATTTTCTCCAGTGTATCATTTGTACCCACCATGAAGCTTAAATGAAAACTCTAAAGACAATACTCTCATTTCCATAGATACCAACTTAACTTCAAATGTATACACTGTTGTGCTAAAAATAAAACAGACTTTAAAAAGAGGTATAGAGCAAATTCATTGAGCTAAAGTTGCATTAAAGCAGGAACAGCACCAAAGGAGGTTTCTGCTCAAAGGCAGGAGCCGGGGGAGCAGCTTATAAGGCTGCTTGAGAGAAAGGAGAGGTGTGGGGGAACGGGGAAGGATAAATGGGACATGATTTATGGTTAGTATGTGTGTTCTGTGAGCTGCCTGGGCTATGGGGGCTGTTTGGGCAGGGTGTCCTCGAGGCCCAGTTTGTTATTCAGCAAGCAGGATGTGGATGTAGGATTGTAGCCATCTGGTGACGGTCAGCAGGCCTTGCTGGTTGGTGTCAGCTTGAACTTTTCGTTACAGTTCTTCCTCTCAGGCTGGAGTTGGGGGGTTTTCACCACCACAAAGGATTACTGGTATGTCAGCTTACTTCAGTTAACTTGTTTTTTCTTTATAAAAAAATGGAAGCTCAAGTAAATCAAGATGGTGAGTAAATTCATTTACCATTCCAATCTCACAACGCAAGCTATGTTCCTTTACCTCACTGCCCCCTCCCACCTGAATGTAGTTCTTGTGAAAAATTATATTTATGCATTATGAGTCCAGATCAACTGTGTTATTGTTACTAGATTTTGTCTAGGTTCTTGACTTATACTGCAGATATGAATTCCAGAGCACCTCGAGTTAGGCCAGTAATTTGTTAAGGTACGGAGGGAAGAGAAATGGGAGTAAATAACAGATCAAGGGTCCCTGGTAGAGAGGAAGGGGCTGAGGAGTGATAAAGAGGGATTATTTATAGATTACAATTTCCCATTATAAATTATAAATGCCCAGGTTTTACTTGTGTGTTGTTCCATGTAGGGGGGACATGGCGAGAACAGGGCGCAGAAGCCAAGGGAGATGAGAAATGTTTTGTGCCTGCTTTCTAAACCAGTAATTTATTCCACCCTTTTGCTAATGACATGGGAGCAGTTCCAGGTGCTGGCTGTTTTGATTGATTACCCCTCTTTCTCTTCAATTCCCTGGGTGGGCCCAATGATAAAGTCCCTGAAGAATATCCAGGACTTCTCCTGGCTTCCGGAGGGAATCTCATTCATGAGGGTTTTCAGCAGCCATCTTGGGGGTCTTGATATCGACCTGGACTTCTTGCCAGGTTCCAGATCCATCTACTGATTCCCTATCATACTAGCCTGCTTCAGTTAGGTGGGATAATCCAAGATGGCAAGGTAAGATATTCCAGGGTGTTATTCCTCCACAGAATCTTTTAACTACCAGTAAAATTTGGTGGAGCCATATTCCTCAAAACTCCAGAAAACAGTTAAAGGGTTGCAGTAATTGGAAGAAAGCTTAATAAAGAAAACACATTTAAAAATATGACAAGGAAATCTTCTGGAGCCCTTGTTGCCCACCCTTTTCCCTTCCATGGCATAATGGGGAACCAGCCCACACTCCCAGTGTGGTTCCTTGGTCCTATTTCAGAAAGAACAGAGTAACAACTACGTGCATATTGGGGTGCCTGTATGCCCCTACCTGTTTTGGGTAGCATCCTGCAACCCTGAAACTGGAAATGTCTCTTGGTCTTGCCCTCCTAGTACTTGCCATTCAGGCAGAAACAACTTGCTTTTAGCTATAGCAATGTAAGAATCAAACAAGTCAAAATGACCTGAGGTAACGGATCTCTTGCTTTAATTCAAACAATACAATACTCAGGAAGGGAGTATTTCAAAGGATGTAAAGGGAACATTTAATTAATTCCTGTTAATGAAGGAATCCTTAGGGTCATGCAGAAGCACAAGTCTGAATGGTGCACGCTCAGTAAAGACAGAGGAGAACCTACATTTCATATTCATCTAAGGCTGATCGTCTTGATTTTTGATTTTTAAAAAGTGTTAGTTCTTAATTGGCAGAGCATTAAAAATACCAAAGGTATGCCCAATTAATTTTGTAATGATTGAATGATGAGTGGCTCATTCCTTGTATGGGCCATCCTATCCTGCTTTTCAATGCTTTCAAAACTTTGACGGAGATCACCACCAGTGTAGAATCAATTGTCAAAACCTGTAAATTATATTTGTTGCATTGGCTTATTTTTGTTAGATCTTGGCATTTAAGTAAACCTCTCTCATAAAACTTCTTTAATACTAGATAGCTCATGGCATAATTCCCAGAGTTAGTACATTGAATTATTAAAACTTGCAGGAAACAACAAAAATAATATGACAAAGAAACAGAAAATGATGGCACATTCAAAGAAACAAGATAAAAATCCAGAAATCATCAATGCAGAAGACAGATTTTAGGTATATCAGACAAAGAATTTTTAAAATTCTCAAGGAGATAAAGAAAAAAACACAGAGAATAAAATAAAATATATTAGGAAAATAATGTATGAACAATATGAGATTTTCAGAGAATATAACCTTTAAACAGGAATCAAGCAGAATTACTTAAGTTGAAGACTACAGAAATCAAAATTAAAAATTCCTTAGATGACATAAATAGCAGATAAAAGTTGTCAGAATAAGGAATCAATGATCTCAAAAATGAGAGAATTGAAATGATTAAGGCTTAGGAGAAGAAAAAAAATCTTTTTTTAAAAGCATGGAAAGAACTTAATAGATGTATGGGACATCATTAACTGTACCAATATACACTTTATGGGAGTCCCAGAAGAGAAGAAAGAGAGAAGAGAGACAGGGGCAAAAGGAATATTCCAAGAAATAATGTCATACATATTTAGAAAATTGAATAAAAGCTATGAATATGTACATTCAAGAAGCCTCTATTACTGCAAGCAAGACAGATCTATCCATGTGTCCCATGGGATCTAAGCCCTCTCTCAATTGGAAGCAGAGTGGACATCACCATCCCCAAATCCTCAAGATTGAAGAATGAACAAACATGGGTAGGGAATGCAATAATGGACTAAAGTAGGTATTATTATTCTAGTAATGAAAGAACTCATAACACTAATATGAAGGTAGTGGTTACCAGAGATTTCTCAGGGGAGGGAGGGTGAGGGAAGAATAGGTGTAATCTACTGATAAGGGAAGTGCTGGGACCAAACCCCCCCCCTCAGAAGAAAGCCACAGCTTTAGGAGAATAAACTCCCCTTGGTCCCTTTTCTCCCCTTCTCCCTTTTCTCCATGGAATCCACATCCCTAGGAAGATAAGCAATCCCTGCCTGCCCCTTTCAACTGGAATTTACAACTCTAAACAGATAATAACCCTTTTCTCCCTAATATCCCTGTGCTTTAGGAAAATAAGCTAACCTTGTTCTTTTTGCTTTTGTAACCCTGCCTTCCCACTTGCTTAGGAAATTGCCCACTTAGAGTTCCTATATAAACTTATGAAAATCAACACACGGGGCTCACGGTTTTTTTGGAGACTTGACTCTCCTGTGGGCCTGTGCATAATAAAACTTTGTTCATCAGCCACCCCTGAGTGCCGCTTGTGTTTTTTCATTCTGTCTGCCGCAATATTTGGTTTCCTAACTGGGAAAACCCAATTGATCAGGCCCGTTGTGCCTCTGGCTTAGGGCTAATGGGTGTGGCCGATGATGATCTCTGAGCGAATGAGGTGGGTGCCAGCCATCCTCTTGAAGGGACCTCCTTCTAAGCTGGTCCCTGTGGGCCGCGTCCTCACACCGCAGCCTGACTCAGTGGAGAGGCAGACTGAACAGTGCCAGAAGACTCTGGAAAGGTAAGGCCCCGGGTACCAAGTCCTCAGTCAGGCCCATCTCCGGATGGAAGGGGAGACTGATAACCTCCCAAAATCTCGAGTACTGACATTCCAGAATAGTGCAATCCCTGTGGGAGGGACTGCATAATCTCTGAGCAATTGTGTGTGTGAGTGAGGATGGCAGAGGCTTGCCTCTGATATTCCAGTCTTTGACTCCAATGCTTTTTGCTGCAGAGCCCATGTGGGCCCTAACCTGTTTTCTGCGGGTATGTCATATGGCATAATGGCCCATCCCGAACTCTGCCCGGGCACCTTAGCCAAGACGAGCCGAAGTTCTCGCAAGACACACGGACAGGCAGGCATCTGAGTTGCCTCAGAAGAGGCAACCCATTCCTTCTTCTGTCTTGTGCCACCAACTCAGGGTGTGGACTTATTACTGTTATTTCCCAAGGGAGAGACTGTGTAACTTCTGAGCAATTGTGTGTGTGACTGAGGATGACAGAGGCTTGCCTCTGTTATTCCAGTCTGTGACTCCAAAGCTTTATGCTACGGAGCCCGTGTGGGCCCTAAACTGTTTTCCGTGGCTACATCATACGGCATAATGGCCCACCCCGAACTCTGCCCGGGCACCTTAGCCAAGACAAGCCGAACTTCTCATGAGAGACACGGACAGCTGGGCATCTAGGTGGCCTTGAAAGCGGTGACCCCTTCTCTTGTCTGTTTTGCGCCACCGATGCAGGGTATGGACTCATCACACTCAAAACCTACCGTCTTAAACTGCATGCTCAAGAATTTCAAGAAGGGTTTTTCCAGAGATTATGGCATCTGAATGAACCCCGGCACCCTCTGAACCTTATGCGAAGTAGAGTGGCCCACTTTTAACGTTGACTGGCCCTCTGAAGGGACCCTGGATATAGCCAGGGTCTGCACAGTGTGGCTGTTGATCACAGGAACTCCTGGCCACCCCGATCAATTTCCCTACATCAACTCTTGGTTAGAGATAGCCCATACTCTATCCCCTTGGGTTCGATTGTGTGTTGGAAAAAAGGGACAGAGCAGGGTCATGGTTGCACAGGGAATGGGGCTCCAGAAGCCAATCATTCATCATGGTCCTCGGAGGAGGACCCACCACCCTCACAACCACTGCCATACGCTCCGGCCACTCTAGCCTCTTCTCCTAGCCCAGGAGTGCAGGCAGATCTCACAGAAACACCTCCACCTTCGGTCTCTCCTCCTAGCCCGGGATTGCAGGCAGATCTCCCAGAAACACCCCCACCTTCGGTCCCTCCAGGAACATCAACCCCCTCTGAGGAAAGCCCTGGAACTCCAATAGCAAGGAGGCTCCGGTTGGCACAACCCATGTTACAAATGCCCCTCTGTGAAACACAGGGTCCGGCCCACATTGGTAAGGATGGGACCAACTGACCTGGGAGGCCTGCATTATACTACCAGTCCTTTACAACTACAGACCTCTTAAACTGGAAGCAACACACCACCTCCTACTTGGAAAAGCCCCAGGCCCTTATTGATCTCATGGAATCTATTTTCCAAACCCATCATCCTACTTGGGATGATTGCCGCCAAATCCTCCTGACTTTGTTTAATATGGAGGAGAGACAGTGGATTCTGATGAAAGCCCGAAAATGGCTGCAGGACCAGGCCCCTACTGGCATCTTAAACCTGGAAGATTGGGTTGGGCACAAGAGGTGCCGCCAGAGGACCAACCGAACTGGGACTTCAACACTGATCAGGGACGGGCTGCATGCCAGCAATAATGGGGAGGGCTCCGAGAAAGGGCAAACTGACCCACAAACATGACAAAGACAACTCTAGCTACTTAAGAGCCTGAAGAATTTCCAGAAGATTTCTATGAAAGGCTTTGTGAGACCTTCAGAATCTACACCCCTTTTGACCCAGAAGCTCCAGAAAACCAGAGGATGGTGAATGCCACCTTTGTTGTGCAGGTAACAACAGACATTAAAAGAAAGCTCCAAAATTTAGAAGGGTTTGCGGGGATGAACATCTCTCAACTCCTGGAAGTTGTCAACAAAGTATTCATCAATCAAGATGAAGCCACTAAACGAGAAGCCAAGAAGTGAATAAAACATCAAGCCTCCCTACAGGCAGCAGCCTTGGGAAATCCTGACCCACCAGATGAGAAGGGCCACCTCAAAAAGGGGGGAAAAGCACCAAAAGGGTTCCTCTGGCCAGTACCAATGAGCCTACTGCAAAGAAAGTGGACACTGGATAAATGAGTGCCCTCAAAAGACTCAGGCACATAGAGGGAATATCCCTAAAGGGAAATACTGACCTGAGCCCCAAGACCATCTGATCGGACTGGCAGGGCTCAACCCCAAATAGGGGCACCCGGGCTCACTGGAACTTGGCCCACACAAGCCCACAGTCAAACTACAAGTCGGGTGCCAGTCAATGACTTTCATGGTGGACACTGGTGCTGAATATTCTGTGGTCACAACCCCCATCACCCCCTTTAGCAGAAAAACCACTAATATCATAGGAGCGACTAGGGACCAGTCAAGCCAACGGCCTTTTTGCCAGTCAAGAACTTGCCAGCTTAGTGGCCACGAAGTGACTCATGAACTTCAGTACCGCCTGAATGTCCAGTTCCCCTACTTGGTAGCAACCTCTTAACCAAACTGGGAGCCTAGATTACCTTCAAACGTGAAGGGCCAGCAAGATAAAGCCGCCTCACTCTCCTCGGCACCGTACCGAAGCGAAGAATGGAGACTTCATGTGGAAGAAAGTTCAGGTCTGAATCTGGAAAAACTGCTAGAACTTTTTTCCCAGGTTTGGGTGGAAAAAAACCCACTGGGAATGGCACAGAACAATGCACCTATCATCATCGACCTGAAGCCTGGAGCGGTCCTGGTCCAGCCGAGGCAGTATCCAATTGTCCGCAAAGCGCAATTGGGCATAGTCGAACACATAGATTGCCTTAGAAAAGAAGAAATCCTGATTGAGTGCCAGTCACCCCAGAATACCCCATTATTACCATTAAAAAAGCCAGATGGGACCGGACATCGACCAGTGCAGGATTTACAAGCCATTAATAACACCTTACATCACCTTACATCAGGTTGTTCCCAACCCGTACACTTTGCTAGGACAGCTGCCACCTGAAGCCGCCTGGTTCACTTGCTTGGACCTGAAAGATGCCTTCTTCTGACTGTGAATGCGTCCCGCCCCCCTCAGCCAGTTTCTGTTTGCCTTTGAGTGGGAAGATCCCAAAACCCGGCAGAAAACCCAGCTAACCTGGACCCGGCTCCCGCAAGTCTTCCAATACTCCCCTACCCTTTTCAGGGAAGACTTGGCAGCAGATCTGGCCACCTACCCCCGGGAGGACTGCAGGTGTGCCCTCTTGCAATAAGTAGATGACCTCCTCCTTGCAAGGGAGACAGAAGAGCACTGCTGGAGTGGGATCCAGACTCTCCTACAACTTCTAACACAAACTGGGTACAAAGTTTCTTAGAGAAAAGCCCAGATCTGTAAACAGCAGGTCAAGTACCTGGGGTTCAGCATCACACCAGGGCACTGGATGCTCAGACCCGAATGAAAGAAAGTGATCTGCACCATCCCTACCCCCACCACAAAAAAAAAGCTTCATGAGTTCCTCGGGGCTGCAGGGTTCTGCCGTATCTGGACTACTGGGTTTGCAGCCTTGGTGAAACCCCTTTAAAAAGTTCTGATGAGTTCAGAAAAAAAGTCCCTTGCCTGGGGAGAAGCTCAACAGGGGGCCTTTCAGAACATCAAAAGACAACTTGGCCCAGCCCCTGCCTTGGGGCTGCCAGATATAACTCGAAATTTAACCTGTTCCTGCATGAAAACAACAAAGTAGCATTGGGGTTCCTCACACAAAAAGTAGGCCCCTGGCAAAGACCCATCACTTACCTCTCCAAGCAGCTGGACCCCATGGCTGCAGGGTGGCCACCCTGCCTGAAAGCCGTGGCAGCAACTGTAACCCTCAACAAGGAAGCCGACAAATTAACCCTCGGACAGCCTATTCATGTTATGGTGCCACACGCATTCACTGCCCTAATGAACTCACACGGGCACCAGTGGAAATCTAATCCCTGACTCACACATTACCAAGGTTTACTCTGTGAAAACCCCAGAGTGATAATAGAAACAGTGCACAGTCTAAACCCTGTCACTTTTTTACCAGAAGAGGAAGGAGTTTCTGAGCATAATTTCGTTGAAGTGACCGAGGAAGATTACGCCAGTCTCCCTGACCTCCAAGACAAACCACTCCCTTCCTCCTCTGCTTTGTCGGCTAGCCTTTTTCCTTAAGTGACCATGTCCATTCCTTTCTGATGTCCCTGGCAGTGGATGACAGCAACTTTGTCTGTTTTCTAGATTACATCTAACAGTTGGAGGATTTCTTATTTGTTTTTGGTTTCTTTTCCACCTGCAGTTAGGAGAACTCTTTCTTTACAAATTGCCCCATGGATATGAATGGTAGCAAATGCCTACTTAGAGTCAGTGTAAATGTTTACCACTTGCCTGGCGGCTAGCTGCAAGGCTCGGACCAGTGCCCAGAGTTCTGCTTGTTGTGCAGACCTTCCCCACGGTAGAGATGCCACTTCCACCACTCATTTGGTAGTGGTGACTGCATATCCAGCAAGCTTTTCCCCATTTTTAATGAGACTGCTCCGATCTATAAATAGTGTCTGGTCTGGGGAAGGGAGTGGTTTGTCTTGGAGGTCAGGGAGACTGGCGTAAACTTCCTTGGTCACTTCAACGCAATTATGCTCAGAAACTCCTTCCTCTTCTGGTAAAAAAGTGGCAGGGTTTGGACTGTGCATTGTTTCTATTATCACTCTGGGGTTTCCACAGAGTAAACCTTGGTAATGTGCGAGTCAGGGATTAGATATCCACCGATGCCCATGTGAGTTCATTAGGGCAGTGACTGTGTGTGGCACCATAACATGAATAGGCTGTCCTAGGGTTAATTTGTCATCTTCCTTGATGAGGGTTATGGTTGCTGCCAGGGCTTTCAGGCAGAGTGGCCACCCTGCAGCCACAGGGTCCAGCCCCTTGGAGAGGTAAGCGATGGGTCTTTGCCAGGGGCCTACTTTTTGTGTGAGGAACCCCAATGCTACTTTGTTGTTTTCATGCAGGAACACGTTAAATTTCGAGTTACATCTGGCAGCCCCAAGGCAGGGGCTGGGCTGAATTTTCTTTTTTTTTAAAGATTTATTTATTTATTTATTTATCCCCCCCTTGCTGCTTGTGTTTGCTGTGTCCATTTGCTATGTGTTTTTTCTGTGTCTGCTTATCTCCCCCTTGCTGTGAGGTCTTGCTGCATCAGCCCACCGTGCCACGCGCGCTGGCCTGCTCTCACAAGGAGGCCCCGGGAAGCAAACCCTGGGCCTCCCATATGGTAAACGGGGGCTCTATCTATTGAGCCACACCCGCTTCCCTGAGGTTTTTTTTTGATGTTTTGAAAGGCCCCATGTTGAGCTTCTCCCCAGGCAAGGGACTTTTTTCTGAACCCATCAGAACTTTGTAAAACGGTTTGGCCATGGTTGCAAACGCAGGAATCCAGATGCGGCAGAACCCTGCAGCCCCGAGGAACTCATGAAGCTTTCTTTTTGTGGTGGGGGTAGGGATGGTGCAGATCACTTTCTTTCATTCAGGTCTGAGCATCCGGTGCCCTGGTGTGATGTTGAACCCCAGGTACTTGACCTGCTGTTTACAGATCTGGGCTTTTCTCTAAGAAACTCTGTACCCAGTTTGTGTTAGAAGTTGTAGGAGAAACTGGGTCCCTCTCCAGCAGTCCTCTTCCATCTCACTTGCAAGTAGGAGGTCATCTACATATTGCAAGAGGGCATACATGCAGTCCTCCCGGGGGTAGGTGGCCAGATCTGCTGCCAAGTCTTCCCTGAAAAGGGTAGGGGAGTATTGGAAGACTTGCGGGAGCCGGGTCCAGGTTAGCTGGGTTTTCTGCCGGGTTTTGGGATCTTCCCACTCAAAGGCAAACAGAAACTGGCTGAGGGGGGCGGGGTGCATTCACAGTCAGAAGAAGGCATCTTTCAGGTCCAAGCAAGTGAACCAGGCGGCTTCAGGTGGCAGCTGTCCTAGCAAAGTGTACGGGTTGGGAACAACCTGATGTAAGGTGATGTAAGGTGTTATTAATGGCTTGTAAATCCTGCACTGGTCGATGTCCGGTCCCATCTGGCTTTTTTAATGGTAATAATGGGGTATTCTGGGGTGACTGGCACTCAATCAGGATTTCTTCTTTTCTAAGGCAATCTATGTGTTCGACTATGCCCAATTGCGCTTTGCGGACAATTGGATACTGCCTCGGCTGGACCAGGACCGCTCCAGGCTTCAGGTCGATGATGATAGGTGCATTGTTCTGTGCCATTCCCAGTGGGTTTTTTTCCACCCAAACCTGGGAAAAAAGTTCTAGCAGTTTTTCCAGATTCAGACCTGAACTTTCTTCCACATGAAGTCTCCATTCTTCGCTTCGGTACGGTGCCGAGGAGAGTGAGGCGGCTTTATCTTGCTGGCCCTTCACGTTTGAAGGTAATCTAGGCTCCCAGTTTGGTTAAGAGGTTGCTACCAAGTAGGGGAACTGGACATTCAGGCGGTACTGAAGTTCATGAGTCACTTCGTGGCCACTAAGCTGGCAAGTTCTTGACTGGCAAAAAGGCCGTTGGCTTGACTGGTCCCTAGTCGCTCCTATGATATTAGTGGTTTTTCTGCTAAAGGGGGTGATGGGGGTTGTGACCACAGAATATTCAGCACCAGTGTCCACCATGAAAGTCATTGACTGGCACCCGACTTGTAGTTTGACTGTGGGCTTGTGTGGGCCAAGTTCCAGTGAGCCCGGGTGCCCCTATTTGGGGTTGAGCCCTGCCAGTCCGATCAGATGGTCTTGGGGCTCAGGTCAGTATTTCCCTTTAGGGATATTCCCTCTATGTGCCTGAGTCTTTTGAGGGCACTCATTTATCCAGTGTCCACTTTCTTTGCAGTAGGCTCATTGGTACTGGCCAGAGGAACCCTTTTGGTGCTTTTCCCCCCTTTTTGAGGTGGCCCTTCTCATCTGGTGGGTCAGGATTTCCCAAGGCTGCTGCCTGTAGGGAGGCTTGATGTTTTATTCACTTCTTGGCTTCTCGTTTAGTGGCTTCATCTTGATTGATGAATACTTTGTTGACAACTTCCAGGAGTTGAGAGATGTTCATCCCCGCAAACCCTTCTAAATTTTGGAGCTTTCTTTTAATGTCTGTTGTTACCTGCACAACAAAGGTGGCATTCACCATCCTCTGGTTTTCTGGAGCTTCTGGGTCAAAAGGGGTGTAGATTCTGAAGGTCTCACAAAGCCTTTCATAGAAATCTTCTGGAAATTCTTCAGGCTCTTAAGTAGCTAGAGTTGTCTTTGTCATGTTTGTGGGTCAGTTTGCCCTTTCTCGGAGCCCTCCCCATTATTGCTGGCATGCAGCCCGTCCCTGATCAGTGTTGAAGTCCCAGTTCGGTTGGTCCTCTGGCGGCACCTCTTGTGCCCAACCCAATCTTCCAGGTTTAAGATGCCAGTAGGGGCCTGGTCCTGCAGCCATTTTCGGGCTTTCATCAGAATCCACTGTCTCTCCTCCATATTAAACAAAGTCAGGAGGATTTGGCGGCAATCATCCCAAGTAGGATGATGGGTTTGGAAAATAGATTCCATGAGATCAATAAGGGCCTGGGGCTTTTCCAAGTAGGAGGTGGTGTGTTGCTTCCAGTTTAAGAGGTCTGTAGTTGTAAAGGACTGGTAGTATAATGCAGGCCTCCCAGGTCAGTTGGTCCCATCCTTACCAATGTGGGCCGGACCCTGTGTTTCACAGAGGGGCATTTGTAACATGGGTTGTGCCAACCGGAGCCTCCTTGCTATTGGAGTTCCAGGGCTTTCCTCAGAGGGGGTTGATGTTCCTGGAGGGACCGAAGGTGGGGGTGTTTCTGGGAGATCTGCCTGCAATCCCGGGCTAGGAGGAGAGACCGAAGGTGGAGGTGTTTCTGTGAGATCTGCCTGCACTCCTGGGCTAGGAGAAGAGGCTAGAGTGGCCGGAGCGTATGGCAGTGGTTGTGAGGGTGGTGGGTCCTCCTCCGAGGACCATGATGAATGATTGGCTTCTGGAGCCCCATTCCCTGTGCAACCATGACCCTGCTCTGTCCCTTTTTTCCAACACACAATCGAACCCAAGGGGATAGAGTATGGGCTATCTCTAACCAAGAGTTGATGTAGGGAAATTGATCGGGGTGGCCAGGAGTTCCTGTGATCAACAGCCACACTGTGCAGACCCTGGCTATATCCAGGGTCCCTTCAGAGGGCCAGTCAACGTTAAAAGTGGGCCACTCTACTTCGCATAAGGTTCAGAGGGTGCCGGGGTTCATTCAGATGCCATAATCTCTGGAAAAACCCTTCTTGAAATTCTTGAGCATGCAGTTTAAGACGGTAGGTTTTGAGTGTGATGAGTCCATACCCTGCATCGGTGGCGCAAAACAGACAAGAGAAGGGGTCACCGCTTTCAAGGCCACCTAGATGCCCAGCTGTCCGTGTCTCTCATGAGAAGTTCGGCTTGTCTTGGCTAAGGTGCCCGGGCAGAGTTCGGGGTGGGCCATTATGCCGTATGATGTAGCCACGGAAAACAGTTTAGGGCCCACACGGGCTCCGTAGCATAAAGCTTTGGAGTCACAGACTGGAATAACAGAGGCAAGCCTCTGTCATCCTCAGTCACACACACAATTGCTCAGAAGTTACACAGTCTCTCCCTTGGGAAATAACAGTAATAAGTCCACACCCTGAGTTGGTGGCACAAGACAGAAGAAGGAATGGGTTGCCTCTTCTGAGGCAACTCAGATGCCTGCCTGTCCGTGTGTCTTGCGAGAACTTCGGCTCGTCTTGGCTAAGGTGCCCGGGCAGAGTTCGGGATGGGCCATTATGCCATATGACATACCCGCAGAAAACAGGTTAGGGCCCACATGGGCTCTGCAGCAAAAAGCATTGGAGTCAAAGACTGGAATATCAGAGGCAAGCCTCTGCCATCCTCACTCACACACACAATTGCTCAGAGATTATGCAGTCCCTCCCACAGGGATTGCACTATTCTGGAATGTCAGTACTCGAGATTTTGGGAGGTTATCAGTCTCCCCTTCCATCCGGAGATGGGCCTGACTGAGGACTTGGTACCCGGGGCCTTACCTTTCCAGAGTCTTCTGGCACTGTTCAGTCTGCCTCTCCACTGAGTCAGGCTGCGGTGTGAGGACGCGGCCCACAGGGACCAGCTTAGAAGGAGGTCCCTTCAAGAGGATGGCTGGCACCCACCTCATTCGCTCAGAGATCATCATCGGCCACACCCATTAGCCCTAAGCCAGAGGCACAACGGGCCTGATCAATTGGGTTTTCCCAGTTAGGAAACCAAATATTGCGGCAGACAGAATGAAAAAACACAAGCGGCACTCAGGGGTGGCTGATGAACAAAGTTTTATTATGCACAGGCCCACAGGAGAGTCAAGTCTCCAAAAAAACCGTGAGCCCCGTGTGTTGATTTTCATAAGTTTATATAGGAACTCTAAGTGGGCAATTTCCTAAGCAAGTGGGAAGGCAGGGTTACAAAAGCAAAAAGAACAAGGTTAGCTTATTTTCCTAAAGCACAGGGATATTAGGGAGAAAAGGGTTATTATCTGTTTAGAGTTGTAAATTCCAGTTGAAAGGGGCAGGCAGGGATTGCTTATCTTCCTAGGGATGTGGATTCCATGGAGAAAAGGGAGAAGGGGAGAAAAGGGACCAAGGGGAGTTTATTCTCCTAAAGCTGTGGCTTTCTTCTGAGGGGGGGGGTTTGGTCCCAGCACTTCCCTTATCAGTAGATTACACCTATTCTTCCCTCACCCTCCCTCCCCTGAGAAATCTCTGGTAACCACTACCTTCATATTAGTGTTATGAGTTCTTTCATTACTAGAATAATAATACCTACTTTAGTCCATTATTGCATTCCCTACCCATGTTTGTTCATTCTTCAATCTTGAGGATTTGGGGATGGTGATGTCCACTCTGCTTCCAATTGAGAGAGGGCTTAGATCCCATGGGACACATGGATAGATCTGTCTTGCTTGCAGTAATAGAGGCTTCTTGAATGTACATATTCATAGCTTTTATTCAATTTTCTAAATATGTATGACATTATTTCTTGGAATATTCCTTTTGCCCCTGTCTCTCTTCTCTCTTTCTTCTCTTCTGGGACTCCCATAAAGTGTATATTGGTACAGTTAATGATGTCCCATACATCTATTAAGTTCTTTCCATGCTTTTAAAAAAAGATTTTTTTTCTTCTCCTAAGCCTTAATCATTTCAATTCTCTCATTTTTGAGATCATTGATTCCTTATTCTGACAACTTTTATCTGCTATTTATGTCATCTAAGGAATTTTTAATTTTGATTTCTGTAGTCTTCAACTTAAGTAATTCTGCTTGATTCCTGTTTAAAGGTTATATTCTCTGAAAATCTCATATTGTTCATACATTATTTTCCTAATATATTTTATTTTATTCTCTGTGTTTTTTTCTTTATCTCCTTGAGAATTTTAAAAATTCTTTGTCTGATATACCTAAAATCTGTCTTCTGCATTGATGATTTCTGGATTTTTATCTTGTTTCTTTGAATGTGCCATCATTTTCTGTT
Source organism: Cabassous unicinctus (assembly GCA_029593785.1). Taxonomy (NCBI): domain Eukaryota; kingdom Metazoa; phylum Chordata; class Mammalia; order Cingulata; family Chlamyphoridae; genus Cabassous; species Cabassous unicinctus. The sequence goes on along the minus strand of JAQZBX010037638.1, from coordinate 5,790 downwards.
TCTTTGTCATATTATTTTTGTTGTTTCCTGCAAGTTTTAATAATTCAATGTACTAACTCTGGGAATTATGCCATGAGCTATCTAGTATTAAAGAAGTTTTATGAGAGAGGTTTACTTAAATGCCAAGATCTAACAAAAATAAGCCAATGCAACAAATATAATTTACAGGTTTTGACAATTGATTCTACACTGGTGGTGATCTCCGTCAAAGTTTTGAAAGCATTGAAAAGCAGGATAGGATGGCCCATACAAGGAATGAGCCACTCATCATTCAATCATTACAAAATTAATTGGGCATACCTTTGGTATTTTTAATGCTCTGCCAATTAAGAACTAACACTTTTTAAAAATCAAAAATCAAGACGATCAGCCTTAGATGAATATGAAATGTAGGTTCTCCTCTGTCTTTACTGAGCGTGCACCATTCAGACTTGTGCTTCTGCATGACCCTAAGGATTCCTTCATTAACAGGAATTAATTAAATGTTCCCTTTACATCCTTTGAAATACTCCCTTCCTGAGTATTGTATTGTTTGAATTAAAGCAAGAGATCCATTACCTCAGGTCATTTTGACTTGTTTGATTCTTACATTGCTATAGCTAAAAGCAAGTTGTTTCTGCCTAAATGGCAAGTACTAGGAGGGCAAGACCAAGAGAAATTTCCAGTTTCAGGGTTGCAGGATGCTACCCAAAACAGGTAGGGGCATACAGGCACCCCAATATGCACGTAGTTGTTACTCTGTTCTTTCTGAAATAGGACCAAGGAACCACACTGGGAGTGTGGGCTGGTTCCCCATTATGCCATGGAAGGGAAAAGGGTGGGCAACAAGGGCTCCAGAAGATTTCCTTGTCATATTTTTAAATGTGTTTTCTTTATTAAGCTTTCTTCCAATTACTGCAACCCTTTAACTGTTTTCTGGAGTTTTGAGGAATATGGCTCCACCAAATTTTACTGGTAGTTAAAAGATTCTGTGGAGGAATAACACCCTGGAATATCTTACCTTGCCATCTTGGATTATCCCACCTAACTGAAGCAGGCTAGTATGATAGGGAATCAGTAGATGGATCTGGAACCTGGCAAGAAGTCCAGGTCGATATCAAGACCCCCAAGATGGCTGCTGAAAACCCTCATGAATGAGATTCCCTCCGGAAGCCAGGAGAAGTCCTGGATATTCTTCAGGGACTTTATCATTGGGCCCACCCAGGGAATTGAAGAGAAAGAGGGGTAATCAATCAAAACAGCCAGCACCTGGAACTGCTCCCATGTCATTAGCAAAAGGGTGGAATAAATTACTGGTTTAGAAAGCAGGCACAAAACATTTCTCATCTCCCTTGGCTTCTGCGCCCTGTTCTCGCCATGTCCCCCCTACATGGAACAACACACAAGTAAAACCTGGGCATTTATAATTTATAATGGGAAATTGTAATCTATAAATAATCCCTCTTTATCACTCCTCAGCCCCTTCCTCTCTACCAGGGACCCTTGATCTGTTATTTACTCCCATTTCTCTTCCCTCCGTACCTTAACAAATTACTGGCCTAACTCGAGGTGCTCTGGAATTCATATCTGCAGTATAAGTCAAGAACCTAGACAAAATCTAGTAACAATAACACAGTTGATCTGGACTCATAATGCATAAATATAATTTTTCACAAGAACTACATTCAGGTGGGAGGGGGCAGTGAGGTAAAGGAACATAGCTTGCGTTGTGAGATTGGAATGGTAAATGAATTTACTCACCATCTTGATTTACTTGAGCTTCCATTTTTTTATAAAGAAAAAACAAGTTAACTGAAGTAAGCTGACATACCAGTAATCCTTTGTGGTGGTGAAAACCCCCCAACTCCAGCCTGAGAGGAAGAACTGTAACGAAAAGTTCAAGCTGACACCAACCAGCAAGGCCTGCTGACCGTCACCAGATGGCTACAATCCTACATCCACATCCTGCTTGCTGAATAACAAACTGGGCCTCGAGGACACCCTGCCCAAACAGCCCCCATAGCCCAGGCAGCTCACAGAACACACATACTAACCATAAATCATGTCCCATTTATCCTTCCCCGTTCCCCCACACCTCTCCTTTCTCTCAAGCAGCCTTATAAGCTGCTCCCCCGGCTCCTGCCTTTGAGCAGAAACCTCCTTTGGTGCTGTTCCTGCTTTAATGCAACTTTAGCTCAATGAATTTGCTCTATACCTCTTTTTAAAGTCTGTTTTATTTTTAGCACAACAGTGTATACATTTGAAGTTAAGTTGGTATCTATGGAAATGAGAGTATTGTCTTTAGAGTTTTCATTTAAGCTTCATGGTGGGTACAAATGATACACTGGAGAAAATGGAAACTCACAGAGTAAGAAATTTGAATTTAAGTAGCAAAGCTTGTTTAGGAGTATAGAGGAACATGGAGTTAATGCACTGGGGGTGTGGAGTTTCTGTTTCAGATAGGGGAAGGTTTAGGAAATGGAATGTGGTAAGGGTACCAAAACTCTGAAAATATGAGATCCCAGGATGATGTTCTTGGTAGCAATTATATGGAAAAGTTTATGTTGTATATAGGCTCCAAATATTTAAAAAATTGAATGAGTAAAAGAGAAAATGATGATTAACCTCTCTATATAATCCTTGATAGGATCTAATAAGAGAGGAGAGGGGGTAAAAAGGACATTTTGGGGACATATGGAAAATTGTACTATAGCCTGTAAGATTATATCAATGTCAAAAGTTTTTGAAATTGAAAACTGTGATTACATAACAATATAAATTTTCTTAGGAAATTTGAATGGCCGTATTGTTTAAAGAGCATGATGTATGCAACCTACAGGCAAGTGTTCAGCAAATGGATGGTAAATGGATAAATGGATAGATAAGGGGATGATAATTTAATGGATACATTGAATGATACAGAAAATGCAACAAAATGTTAAGGACATGCATACCAGGGGGATGGTGATGTGTTTGGAATTCTGTCTATGGTATGTGTATTTTTGTTAACTGTCTTGAAAGTTTGAAAGTATTTTGAAATAAACAATTTAAAAATAATAATCCTAGTAAAATCTTAAATGTGTTCATTTTCCTTCAATGCCTTAAATATCTTCTTAAATCTCAATATTTCAATGATTGATAATACCATCATATTTCTTTTAAAATTAGTTACCACCGGAAACATCTGCATAACTCTTTCTGAGGAAAGCTATCACTGTCCAATTATAAACTCAAGTAAAAGTCTTAAAAAGGCCAAAGATAAATTTCTAGATATATTATTGTGTGATTATGACTTTACATTGTACCAGCTCTTTGGTTATATTTAAATTTACATTCATATGTAGAAGTACTGGCCCAGGTATTGTGATGCATACTTGATTATGTAGCTCCACTGATCTTTATTCCCCAGCGTCCTGATAAAATCCTAATAGCTTTCTCTGTCTCTTTCATTTTGACTTCTTTGTCTACAATTTTATATGTTATTTTATGGATATATGAAAACTATCCATAAAATATCATTAAACTTTTTTTGCAATGATAAACTTTATTTGTAGAGAAGTTTTAGATTACAGAAAAGTTACCTGGAAAGTATAGGAGACTTGTCAATCCCACTGGCCAAGTTACCTAGGGGAGGAATGGCTCTGCCGCCTAAACTTAGGGGGAGCTGGGTGGTGCCACCGTTCTCTATGACAGAGATCTCGTTGTTCTTCTCGGCCAGGCCATTTGTGATGGCTGCGGCATACTGGTTCCAAAATTTGGGTTCCACATTGATTGCTCGAGCTGTCAAACCCTTGTGGAGCATTTCAGAAAACTTGAGGGCATAGCAGCCTAGCAGCGCATTGGGTTTTCCACCCAGAGCCTGAGCGTTATTCCACGTGTGTGTCCAACGTGAACCTTCAGGTTCCTGTTACCCTTTGTGGTAAACGCTCTACCACAGATCGTGGAACCAAGCGGCTTTCCGCCCCTGTGCTTTCGCTCTTGAATCTGCAACTGCTCACCAATGAGAAGGTCTTCCCACTTGAATGACAGTTGTGGTGTTTGGGGGTGAAGCGCAGTGCGGGCGCCAGCAAGGTGCGAGGCCAGGGCTACGCGCTGCCTGGGCCCTAGTGGACCTGGAGACCTCCGGGGAGCGGAGGGCCCTGCTCCAGTGGTGCCATCTTGCCGTGACTGTTCACATCCATTTTGATCAGGGTGGGTACAGTGCCAGCGAGCAGGGTAGGGGTGCTTTGTCAGGCACCACATTCTCTGTTCAGGAACAGCAGCCTAAAGGGGACTTCTTCCTTGACGATGGGCTAGCACAGGGGTTCGGCAGTTAGGTCCAGGGCGTCTCACTTTTCAGGAGCAGCTTTTCTGTTTTTAGGGGCATCTCCTGTGGCTCTTCCTGGGCACCGAGGGCAGGATACCTGCACTGGAAGCCGTCGCTGTTGCTGTTCACCATGCACAGGGCCTGCATGGAGGACGACGACTGAGAAGTGGCTGGGCTGCCTGCTTTCCAGGTCGCCCCAGGCCGACAAAGAGTCACTGCTCCACTGGTCGCTGCCCCCGGATCCATTTTCCGTGCACTTCAGGCTGGTCTGCTGCTGAGAGTTCATGACGGATTGATCATCTGAATTTCCAGGGCAGCGATGCTGGAAACCACTGATGGGGGCGACGGGGGCAGGAGCCCAAGTAGGGCAGGAGCAGCTTAGTCGAGTCACTGGCCACGTCCCTGAGCTCCAAGACCTCCTCCAGGGAGTTCTTACCCATGTGGTCCTCATAGCTGCTCAGGGTCTCTTCGTTTTCCTCGTTAGAGGGTAGGTCTGAGTTAGTGGAGTCCTGGAAGCCTTCGCGCAGCGGCATGTTGGGGATCTGCCCCCCCCCCCATGTGTGTGGGAATATGCTGCTGGAGAACAACAGTGTTGGTAAATTCCTTTTGACAGATGGGCCAGGAGTGCTGTTTCCAGAGCGGTGGCTTTACTCGATGGACTCCAAAATGCGTTTTGAGGTTTCCCTTCATGGTGAAGGCACGCCTGCAGATCTTGCACTTGAACCACAGTTCTCCAGTGTGCATTCTATACTGCATCTTTAGAGCACTCTGACATCTCAGTACCCTGTGGCAAAGGATGCACAGCTTTGCGTCCCTCGTTTTCTTTCCGATGTTCTCTGCCGACTGCTGCAGCTTTGAGGTTTCTGATGTATGAATTGAGTCGATCGTGTAACTGAGCAAAAGCAATTTCAAAGACTCATGAGCCCTTTTTCTACTGGAAATGAGCACTGAACTATACAGCTCTGCATTCTGCACTGATGAGGGGTAACATCCCCACCTCTTCTCATAGCATGGTTTATTTGCGGATGTGTCAAGCCTTGGGAAAAGAAAACCGAGGTGGCTTAATGTATTTCAGCATTGAATGTGTTTATTATTTACCTGTGTCCTTTTTGGTGTGAATTGTTATTGGTGTGGTTTGTTTTGTCTTGTTTTTCATTTTGTTTTTGTTTGTTTTGGGGTTAGCTGCCGCGGTCCAGCCGAGGCACGAGGGAGCAGGCTGAAGGTGGTTAAGGGAGTCGGCGAAAAAGATGAGTCGCACACCAAGTTGAGTGAGAATCAACTGCTGCTGATCTGCTTTATTGCAAGATAGGTATAGTTTTTATACATTAAATTTTGGCAAGCGTAAACATTTCTTTTGAAGTTATACAAGGTTATGGACGCAATATAGACTTGAGATAAGCGCTTTCAGTTCTACTGCGACAGGATGTTAACTTTTTACGGAACAGTAACTTGTGGCTTAGTAATTCCTGTTCTGATGTTTAAGTTTAGATATACTAGACTTGTGG
>JAQZBX010037637.1:0-23716 GCA_029593785.1 Cabassous unicinctus | reverse complement strand
GCTGGGGCAAACAATCTGTGCTGAATGCTTCAGTCCCGTTCTCGGCAGGTGCAACTTCATACTCTGTAATATCTGACGCTTACAGGGCAATCCAAGATCACATTGCTTACACCTTGCTGGTTGCCCCAAACCCCCATGCCCCCATACCTGCCCCCAGGAGAGGGTGTAGGGGTCGCAACTATGGGAGTTATGACAAATACCTCTGCTGAGACCCCCAAAAGGGTGGAGGATTCTGCCACTCTTGGAGCTTGCTGGTAGGTGCCACCGCTCCCTGGAAGTGGGTCCCACCGACTTCTCCATATCTCCTACAGAAAATCCCCAGCCTGGCAGGGTGTGGCATAGAAACCTGTGATCCTATAAAACTCACCTTATTAAACATAACCACTGGATCAGAAAATACCTTTTTAAAGGCCCAAACAGAACTAAAACTGGAATCAGAATACACGACCCATCAGGGCCGGACCCAGGGGACCTCATACTGGTTCAACTGGTCCTGGTAATCCAACCCCCAGAGAAAACCCTGATGAAAAATATCAGTAAATCCGCCCAGTTGCTAAAAGCCAAAGTTAGAACAGCCCCCTGAAATGTTCTTTTGAACCAGGTTCAAAATTTCCACCAACTCCTAAATGAATCTCAGCCCGACATAGCTGCCTCCTGCTGGTTATGTACTTTCTCCAGTCTAACCATCTTCCCTGTACCTGTCCCATGGAACGTAATCCTCCTGACCCATGACAGCTCTGTGGCAGGAACCAGTCCCCTCCCAGTCCACATAACCGAACCCCCAGGAAAACTGGCTAACTGTAAAAACATAACTACCAGGTCTCCTTCAACCATCCTCCCTCTTGGAAGGGCCAACTGTAACACCACCTGCCCACTCAATGAGCCTGACCGATGCACCGCAAACTCTCTACCATCTAGGTCTGTGGCATCAATGCCTACCGGTGCCTACCCCAGGATGGCCAGGGCATCTGCTACCTGGCTTGGCCAGTACCGTTGTTCTCGGTGTATGGAGATGAATTGCCTGGAGAGCTCTTCCAAGCCAAACGAGCAATACAGGCATTTCCGATACTCTTAGGACTAGGAGTAGTTGGGAGCGCAGCAGTAGCGGGGGCCTCACTCGCAGTTGGTTAGGAAGGCTTACAAACACTCGGGAAACATCAAATGACCTCGAAGAAATATTCGGGACTCTCAATGGGTTGCAAGACCAGATAGACTTGTTGGCAGAAGTGGTTTTACAAAACAGGCGAGGATTAGACTTGCTCACCGCAAGTTCAGGGGGGATCTGCCAGGCCCTGGGGAAAGAATGCTGTTTCTATGCAAACTCCTCAGGAATAGTTAGGGATAAAGTGGCCCTACTGAAGGAACGAGCCAAAGACCATTTAAACCGTGTATACCAGGCATCTGCCAATGGGAACTACTTCCAGTATCTCCTCTCCTAGATTTTGCCATTCATGCCAGTAATAGCCGCAGTCTTTTTCCTCTAAACTTTCGGGCCATGCGTTCTATGGTACCTAACACAATACATCACTTCCCGCTTAAACACCTTAAAACACCAAGTGATGCCTCGTGTTAAATATCAGCCCTTGGGGAATATAGAAAAATCCCCATGTTAGCAGATGATGCCACATAAAGAATTATAAGGGAATCAAAAGGGAGGAATGATAAGGGAAGTGCTGGGACCCTAACCCCTCTTGGCAGAAACCCACAGCTTTAGGAAAACAAACTCCCCTCTGTCCCTTTCTCCCCTCTTACTCCCCCCCCTTTTTCTCCATGGAATCCACGTCAGGAAGATAAGCACTCCCCACCTGCCCCTTTGAACTGAAATTTACAACTCTAAACAGATAATGACTCTTTTCCTCCCTAATCAGCCATCTGCTTTTAGGAAGATAAGCTAACCTCCCTCCTCTGCTTTTGTAACCCTGCCTGCCCACTTGCTTAGGAATTTGCCCACTTAGTGTTCCTATATAAACTTATGAAATTCGAGAAACAGGGCTCAGAATTTGGAGACTGAATTCTTCTCTGGGCCCGCGTGTAATAAAACTTCGTTCACCCGTACCCCCAAGAGTGCCGCTTGGGTTTCTTTCCGCCGGTCACAACATGATTACATTTCAAGGTGATGGCTGGAATACTATATTCTTGTGCTATCTCCCAGTCATCCCTGCCCCCTCGGCCCATATTCACACACATAAACTAAGGCAAAGTCCTGCATTTCTACTCTGATTTTAATTATATCACTCCATATTTCACAATTATCAAGACCAGGATGATACGGCTACTAAAAATCAAGGTATTCTTAGTGGCATTATAGCCACTATAAAAAAGGAATACGTTGACAGATAGACTATTCTGCATGGTTAAGAACACTGCTGGAGTACTGTATTCTGTTCCAGGCAACATATTTTAAGAGGGGTTCTTGGCAAGTACAGCACAGAAATGTTTCTAAGTAGAGTGAGCATGATTGGGAGGGGGTTTAAAAATCATAAAGAAGGAACAGTTGAAAATTTGGAGGAAGGTAGCGAAGGGGAGACAAGATGTAAAAGTCTGAAGGACTGCCTCAAAGGGGAGAGAAGGGCCTTTCTCTATTGTACTCAAGAGGATGGAATAAGCTTCCCTGAGATAATTGTCTACCGCGTTCCAGGAAATGCTAAGAGCGGAAATGATCATTTGAGGAGGATGTTTGTGTTGCAACAAAAGTCCAGTTGTCCTGGCTGTCAGTGGGCAAGAGGAGAGGTTTTGTCTGAATGTGCAGAGGTACCTCTGTGAGGCCTCCTATTTGGAGGTAGTTTGCATATGGCAATTTCAGTTGACCCTGGAAGATTGCATTCCAGAAATAGGATATGAATTGGCAATGTCTAACTCACTGAAACCAAACTTAATAGGTAGTGCATGTCCCAGGAACTGAAATTGGCTGCCAACTCTCAAAACAGTCTTGAAGCACAGCCATTTTAAGAGTTACAAGGCTGGGGTGGGGTGGGGTGGACTCCAGGCTTTAAAAAGCAGGGCTCAGGGGAGCAGATGTAGCTCAGTGGCTGAGCACCTGCTTCCTATGTATGAGGTCCCAGGTTCAATCTCCAGTGCCTCCTAAAAACAAAACAAAATAAATAAACAACAACAACAACAAAAAAACAGGGCTCAGGTGCACTGTTTTTTTTTTCTGAACTTTTTCTCAGGACACTCCATTGTGAAGGTATCCCAACCAGCCCTACCTCACCCAGCAACTGTGCCAACTACCTCCTGCACTTTGGATTCCCTCTGACCTATGATGCTCTTGTTGACGCTGCCACTTGGGCTATCTCCATTATTCCTAGAATTCTTTCATTCATTCACTCAGCTAAAATTTATGGTACCTACTCTATCTGGGGACCCCATGTTAGACACTGGCAATATCAATAAGAAAAAGACATTGTCTCCATCCTCAAGGAGCTCTGAGTCTAGTGACAAAGACAGATTTCTAAAGCTAGGATTACAGAACAGGGTGGTGAATTCCATTGTAGAGATGAATGCAGATTGCCTGAGATGGGGAGAGGCACTGCCATGGAAGGCTTCCTGGAGGATGTAATACCTGAGCGGTTGTAAAGAGTAGCTAGGAGTAAGCCAGGGAAAGGGTAGATGCTGGGCTTTGAAGAGAGGTGGGGGAGGGGGAGGAAAGAAATGAAAGGAAGGGCATTTGATCAAAGTGGCAGCATGAAAACTAGCACAGAGTTGTGGAACAGCCCTGTATTCAGGGAACTGTAGTGCTGGGGTGTCTAGAGCTTATAGTGCAAAGCAGGGAGTGTCCAGAAATAAGGTTTGAGAGGCCAGTGGGGGTCAGAACATGGTGAGCTGTATATTCCTTGTCAAGGTGATTGGGTTTTGTTCAATATTGGATGATTTGTAACCAGGACTGGCCTGATCAGGTTTGCTTAGGCAGAGCCCTCTGGAAGCATGTAGAGGCTGGCCTCAGGCCAGTCAGTTAGTATCCAGAAAGACCATTGAAAAGGCTGTTGCTGTAAGGCAGACCAGCAGTCTCAGACACAGTGGTTTGTTCTGATTGTGAGAGCAGGCTCAAGTCCTACTAGGGCCTGGAAATTGCACAGAATCTGAGTCATTTTTAAAATCTATGCTGCATAACCATGACCCGAGGGATATCTTGCCTGTACCTGATGTGACTATCCATGAATATTTATTTCTCAGAAGAAAAAGGATTGGGACCCCCTGGTATGGGTGAGATATGATAATGACCTGAATTTGTACAGTGATACTTGGGTTGGTGAGGAAGCAATGATGATGAGAAAAATTGGGGAGATGCAATCAGTGGTCTTAGTGATTGATTGGATCTAGGGGGTAGTGGGAGAGAGTGAGAAGTCTACAATGATATTCTCCCCTCCCCAAATTTCTAGGTTAGGTGGACAATTGATGGATGGTGAGTCCACCAACTGGGATATAAATTTCAACAGAAGAAACAGTTTTCAGGACACAAACACATGCAACTTTGGACCTGTTGGTTTTGAGGTACCTGAGGGACATCCCTGTAGAGCTGTTCTTCAGGTAGTTGGAAACACAACTCTGAAGACTGATGGGAGTCATCAGCATAGACCTGATACATGGCACCATGAAGAAGGATGAGCAGAGTGGCCAAGGAAGAAGAGGCCAGAGGGGTGAGAATCTGCATGGCTAACGAGTTCTGATACTGCTGTTCACTGTCAAGGGTGAAAGTGATAAGAGGAGATGATTGGAGACAGAGTTCATTCATGAGTGAAACTGCTCATTTATATCAGGACCACAAAAAGGACACTTGCTACTCCCCCCTTCTGCTGGCTTCTTGGAGATGGATGTCTTCTATATTCTCTACCTCCTGTAGAGAGGGGGAACAGAGTAGCTATAAGATTTGGGCATCCATGGAACTGCTAGCTTTAATCAGTGTGTGACTGCTTAAGGACTGACACAGGGAAATATGTTTGCCCACAAAAGGAGTATCAATCATTTGCTTTCATCATATCACATCAGATCCTGTCAGTGGTGAACTTGATTGACACACAAGCACACCTAAAGGCTGAAACACAAGCACAACTGGTGAAATTTACATTTCAAAATAGTAAGATACTTTTTCACAATTTTACCTATTTCTTTACAGTTTTAATATGCTAGAAATTATTAACTATTTTTTAGTTTTTACCCTGCAATTAGCAGATGGTGCCAGAAGGAGGTAGAAGAGCTTTGGTTATAGGGTTCAGATAAAGTTGCTTAACTCCTAGGATGTAGGTATTCATTACCCTCATAAAGTAAACACACCCGTACCACAGATAACAAGCTATTAAAATTGAGCAATCATTTAAAAGTAAAATCTGGATTATGATTTTTGAGATATGTAATTGGCTTAGCTTTTCGGAAAAAAGGAAACACTACCACATAAAATATATACATATATATATCTGGTCTCAGGATCCCTTTACACTCTGGAAAATTATTAAGGAATCTAAAGACTTTTAGTTATGTAGGTTATATCAATATGTACAATATTAGTAATTAGAACTGAGAAATTTCAAAATATTTTTATTCAATTAAAAATAGCAATAATTAACCCAATAAATGTTAACATAAATATTTTAATGAAAAAGAACTCTATTTTCAAAAACAAAAATTTTAGTAAGAAGAATGGCATTATTTTGCATTTTGGCAAAATTCTTTGGCTTAATAAAAGACAGCTGGATCTCATATCTGCTTCTATATTCAGTCATGCGACACGTAGCCTCTGGAAAACTCCACTTTGCATGCATGAGAGAATGAGAATGAAAAAGGCAAATAAGTCTTAGTATTATGATGAAAATAGTTTTGATGTCACAGTCTCCCTGAAAGTGTTTCAGGGGCCCCCAAAGAACCCTGGAGCACATTTTTTTGTTGTTGTTGTTGTTTTTATTTGTTTTTTCTTTTTGGAGCACATTTTGTGAATAGATGATTTTTGGGACAGGCAGAGGCAGGAAAGAGCCTATGATGGTTAAGTTCATATGTCAACTTGGCCAGGTTATGGTGTCCAGTTGTTTGGTCAAGCAAACACTGTCCTGATTGCTACTGTGAGGACATTTCATGAATTTAAATCATCAGTAAGTTGATTGCAGCTATGACTGATTACATCTACAATCAACTGAGAAGATAGCCTTCAACACTGTGAGAAGTCTTATCCTATCTGTTGAAGGCCTAAAAGGAGAAGTGGTGATTTCAGCAGTCAGAAGAATTTCCATCTCTATTTCAGCCAGCCAGCCTCTCCTGGGGAATTCATCAAAAACCTTCATCAGAGTTCCCAGCTTACAGCCTGCCCTACAGAATTTGGTTTCTCCTATCCCCATAGTTGAGGGAGCCAATTCCTATTAAAAATCCCATAATATTTACATAATATATATGTATATATCTTCTGTCCATTCTGTTTCCCTAGAGAACCCTGACTAACAGAGCCTTAAAAAAGAAGCTAGACACACTAATGAAGGATGTTTTTTATGTGGGAGGGTGTGGGAGGTGTGGGGAGTGGGGCATATGGGAATCCCTATATTTTTTGTGTAACATTTATGTAATCTAAGTATCTTTTTAAAAGTAAAAAAATAAAAGAAAATAAAAAGATTTGTGAACCCACAATGGCCTCATTAAAAAAAAAAAATTAAAATTAAAATAAAAGAGGCTAGAGAAGTAAGAGGAAAACCAGGAGAAAACCCTGTATTGGGAGCAGATCCTTGGTCTCTGCTGTAATCAGGATTCACCCACCTGGGGAGGACTTAGGTCTTATTACAGGCGCCTGAATGAGCTCCCGTAGGCCTGTGCAATAGAGAAGTTAAAATCATGGCAGAGAGCAAATATCCTTAGTACGAGATGAGACGTCCCACTTTACTCAAGCACCTGTTGGCCTTCCCAGGTTCTTAGACTGTTAATTCTGTTGCTCAGCCCAGAACTTTGGCACTACATCCTTCTCTGAATCTTTGGCCACCTCCTGGGCTTTGGATTAGTTGAGTCTCTTGGATCAATAGTGCTGTTTTTCTTTTCATTTTATCCACAGCAGACACTTCCTCCTCCTGAAACTCACTACCAAACTAGGTTTTCAGAGCTGTGTAGCAGTCCTTCTGTCTTCTGGCCTGATATTTCCCTTACAATTCAACCTGAGTTTTAATGTAAAGGACTTTATTAGAATATACCTTTAAATCACCTACATTTTTTAAACCTACATTTTTAAAGCTATTCTTTTCCAGTTCAAGAACAGGTAGACTTTGGATTTTAGGGCACATACTGAGCAATAAATATTTATTAAATGAATGAACAAATAAATAAATCAGCATTCATCAACAGGCAGAAACATGAAATGACCCTGTCATTTGTCCCTTTTCGAAGATGAGAAAATTTTTCCCAGGGTCTTCCTTGCAGTTTTCCCTCCTGTCTAATTGGCCAGAATTGTCTCACATGTCTGTTGCCTGAACCATCTGGGCAAGGGACATTAGACCCATAGGGATAGAAAAAGACCTTACTTCCCCTGAAGGATATGGCTGCTTGGAGGACAGAGAGCAAAATATGTGTTCTGTTAGCAGGCGTGGTGGTTAACTGTTGGATAGATAACCAAGAGTGTCTGCCACAGAGCACAGTCTTTCTCAGCAGTGATAATCTTACCATTTACCTTCTTGTCAACCACAGGAAAGTCCTTGGTTTACTTATCTAAACTTCCATCAGTTATTTCAGTTCTGAGTACCTTTTGGAAATGGGAGACCTGTAAGAGGAAGACAGGATAAAGCATCAAGGGAAGTAAATTCCCGGGTCCAAAGGATGTATTACAATGTTCTATTTATAGGTGTCAGTCCACTATAACTATTCTATTCTCACACTAGCAGTTTTTCAGTATACAAAGGCTAATCAGAGAAGCCAGCTCTGTTTTTAGGGAAGTAGCCTCAGTTCAGTTGTGGTTTTAATGGAATGTTTCAGAGAAGATCCATTTTAATGAGTGTTTTCCACAGATTCCAAGAAGCTTACACATATTTCTCTGCTTACTCAGTGTCTTGTCTATAACATGTTTGCATCCTGCCTCCCTAGGGATTCTGGTCTCAATGGAATGTACTTTTTCTCCACCCGGGGTACTTTGTGACATTTATGGGGCCCCATTTATTGAGGAGCCTGGTTAAGTTTGGGAAATGTCAGGTTCCTAAATGATTGATCTACTGGCAGAAACTCTATTATTAGGCATCTGTTGCCAAATCACTATCAATGATTGCTACCATGATTCTATTATAATGATCATGATTGCACTTTAACTCATGAGTTGTTTCCACACCAGTCTTTATTTCCATTGGTGTGGTTTTCAATTCCACATTGAAGAGAAGATGATTCCTTGTGACAAATTGTTTCCACTTACAGAGCTCTTCATCAATTGACTCATTTGAAAGAGGTATAAAATGATGATTCCATTCCCTTTTCCATTCTACCTCCTATAACTCAGTGTACCATAAGCATTTGGTAAATTTACAGATTAATAGCTTCTTAGAAGATGACTTTAACAGATTATCTGCAAAATTGGTTATCACCTTGTGTGAAAATGACTTCTAAATGTATGTATATAGAATATTTGTTTTAATTAGATTAATTAATTTAAATTAAATTAGATTCTATTTAATTGGATTAAGAAGAGTTTCATAGTAAATACATTTGGCAATTTACCTTTTATGTCCTTTAGTGTTGTATAATTTTTTATTGCTATATCTTTGGTTTCCCAAAGATTACCAAGAAAGCAGGGACTGTATCTCACATTTCTTTGTATCTTCCACAATACTTAATGCTTAAAACAATGCTTTAATCTATATAATGGATGCTAAATAACACTGCATTGAACTGAAATTCTACCCTTGGCTTCATATAAGTTTCAGAGCATCTAGAACAGATGGATAGAATCAGGTTGGGAAGACGGTCAATCTCTTTTGAAATTGTCACTAAATGTAGTTAAAAACTTGAGTAAGATTGGGTGGAAGAGTGCAGTATTGACTAAGGTCCCCACAAAATTCCAAATCTGGGTCATTTTTTAAACAAAGATTCCTGGAATTGCCATTGCCCCATTCAAAAAATCACTTTGGTTGTGGCAATAGGCAAAACAGATCCATATGGAGTAGCATTTCTCTACTTACAAAAGAGTACAGGAACTCCTGGTATAACCAAACTTCAGCTTTAAGCCTTTTGTTCTAGAGGCTCAGTATCTGTCCTACTTGTCTTTACCAGACCTCAGATTGGGAAAAGCTTTTAGCTTATCACTTTTTATCCTGCTATGCCTTCATCACCCATGCTTATAACAGAATATTCAAGGATTTCATACTGAAGATTGAAGTCCCTTTAGAGGCATAAATCTATTGCTTTCCCTGCTGACTCTTTTTTTTTTTCTTTTCTTTTTAAATTTTTTTTTTAAATTTTTTATACCGGGAGGTCCCGGGGATTGAACCCTGGTCCCTCCATATGGTAGACGGATGCCGAACCTCTTGAGCCACGTCTGTTTCCCTCCCTGCTGACTCTTGATCATCATTGATTCTCAGATGTACTTACCCCACATAAATCCTACCATTTTTCAGTATGAATAAGCTCAAATTCAGACTTACTTGGGTGGAATAATGTACTTCTTGCTGAGGTGACCAGGAAGCTGATATATACACTCTTATAATATTTCAACAAACAGTGCCTTTTATGTGACAGACACTCTGCCATAGGGGATATGTATCACCCCCAAGAAGTTGACTGTTATATCAGTTAAGATGCTTTCAGCATCAAGTAACAGAAAATCCAATTCAATGTGGCTTCAATGATAAGGAAATTTATTTTCCGTCTTCTCAAGAAGTTCAGAGGGTTAGTTAATTCAGTGGCTCAACCATATAATCAAGGATTCAGGTTTTTTTTTACCATCTTTATCATCTGATGCTCTTGGAGTTTTGACTTTGTCCGTACGCCATCATTCCCATGGGGGAGACAGCTAGTCCACGTGCTCCTGCTGGATGCAGCAATGTCTAGAGGAAGAAGAGGACCATCTCTTAGAGTGTCTCCTTCTTAAGAAGAAGAGAATCTTTCCCAGAACCTCCCCTCTCTGTAATATCTCTCTTCCCGTCTCATTGGCCAGAATGGAGTTACATGTCCAACCCTAAAATAATCATTTACCAGGGGAATGAACTAACCACAACTGACTTAGGCAAATCAACCAGAAGCTCCTGGGACCAGTTTCCCTGTGGGAAATAGCAATCCAGGGTTGCTACTTGAGTAAATTGGGATTCTGTAATGAAGATGGAAGGAAGAATGAATGTTAAGTTGGTATTTAACAGCTTTGTTTTTCCTCAAAACTTTGAATGAAGCCAAAGTTGGTGCCATGTATCTGCACATTCTTCACTGAGATGCTAGACATGTCTATACAATCCTTTGATTCCATAGCAGCCCTAGCCCATCACTCACCAACTCTAGCTATGTAGTCTTTGTGCACTCCTTTGTGTCTGACTTCCTTTCCTCAGCATGTTTTTGAGATTCACCGATTATTGCATGTATCAGTAGTTATTCTTTTTATCATTGAGCAGTATTCCATATTTGCTTATCCTTTCATCTGAGAAGATTACACCCTATCGGCTATTTACACTTTTCGGTGAGTGAGTGTATTGCCTTTCCAAAGAGCAGGGTTTGATCAGGGGAGAGTAAGAGAAAGCCCCCAGGACCTGAACCTCTGGAGTGCTTCTACTGCAGAGAGATTACCCCCGAAGGCTGGGAAAATGCTGAGATGATGACAATGTGCCAGTGAGCACTGCCCCCTTGCTGCTTCCACTAGGTGGAGGAGGCCCAGATATGAGCTGGATTGCCCTGGGGGCTTCTGGGAACTCCCTAAGAAGATGAAGAAGTGCAGATTTCCCATCCCTTATAACTTCATCACCAGGATTCCTTTTGTTCTGAGATTCTTGGCTTTTGCATCAGAAGCAAGCATCCAAGTCACACCATGGGCTGCTGAGAAGGTATTTCTCCCCTCCTGACTGACAGAGTCCTAGAAAACAGAAGGCAGAGGGAGACAGGGTGGTTCCCCTCCTGTCTGAGCCCAACAGGGTGCATTATTAGCAAACTCTTGGACTCAAAGTTTGAAGTCCAATTCAATATACTAAATTCAATCCCAATTTTCTGTTCAAGTTGTAGTAATCCCAGACCTCAGGAGACCCCGAGCTATGAGCTAAACATTTATTTCCTCAGTATATTTACTCATGTGGTTATGACTCATTGTTAATATCTTCAACAGATATGCTGGTTTCCAAGCTGCATATCCAAACTACGGATTTTAATTGTTTTTCTTAGTGATTTGCTCATGTCTGCATACCAGCAGTCAGGCTTGGCTGTCCAAAGCCATCTTGAAATATTTAACTTAGAATTCAGTATAGGACTAAAACATGTCCCATAGAATATTTCTTAGATCTCTATCCAGAGACACAGATCACTGATCAAAATTGAGTTCCAAACAAAGTTACAGTAGGATATAAACTATGTATTTTTATATTAATATCATACATTAATATAATATTAATGAAATTTTACACGTCAAGTTCCAGGAATATGCATATTGTGTCTTTCACAAAATTGAAAAAAAGGAAATGTTCATCTGATGGGTAAGAATTTTGAAAATTCTAGAATGGGGTTGAAGATAATGAAATTCATAAAACTGCTTATCTTTGTACTGATGTGTATCTTGAACTGCAACATGCACTGATTTACCTGAAATTTTGAGTTAGTTAAACAAGTAATAGAAGTTTGCAAAACGGTTTGTTCTTTCTTTCCATGTTGTGGTTGGTTTTTTGTTGTTTTTTTTTCATTTTGGGGGGCTGGAATGGGGAAAGGCATATGCTCATTTTGAAAAACTCCACCAATATAGAAGTATATAGAGCAGAATGTGAAAGTTTTCCCTGTTATTAACCACCACCATAATCTCCTCTGAAATAATTATTCTCCATAGATTGGTAGATATGTTAGAGTCTTTATACATACACACACATACATATACAAGATAATACTTAATACAGGCATACCTCAGAGATCTTGCGGGTTTGGTTCCAGACCACTGCAATAAAGCAAATATTGCAATAAAGTGGTCACACAAATTTTTTGGTTTCCCAGTGCATATAAGTTATGTTTATACTATGCTGTAGTCTAAGTGTGCTGTAGCATTATGTCTAAACAATGTATATACCTTAACTAAAAATACTTTATTGCTAAAAAATGCTAACCATCATCTGAGCCTTCAGTGAGTTGTAATCTTTTTGATGGTGGAGGGTCTTACCTCAGTGTTGATGGCTGCTGATAGATCAGGGTGGTCGTTGCTGAATCCTGGGGTGGTTAAGGGAACGCTCTGGGTTCTGGGCTTCTAGGTTCTTGGCTATGTTGCATAAAAGAATTTAAGGACACGCCATAGGGTGGGCAAGGGAGAAAAGTTTATTAAGGAACAAGAAAAAGGAAACAACATGCAACTCCAGACATGAGTGTGGGCGTGCTGCAGGGTGAGACACAAGCATGGGGCCCCAGGTTAGGCCTTTTTTAAGGCCTTTCCTCCTTCCCTTTCCTAATGTTGGGGAGGGGCCCCAACTGTTTGCTGTTCTGATTGGTTGCCTATTAGCTCTCAGGGGCCCAATGGGGAGGCCTGTTAGGAGTTATCCAGATCCTCCCCTTGACCCTGGAAAGAGTTCCAAATGGGACTTTGTGGCCACGGTCTCAGCAGCTTCTTTCTGGTTTTGTTCTTAGTAGCAGGGGGTTTCTGGGTGGGGTCTCACAGCCATGTTTTCTGCTGGTTCCCAGCTGCCTTCCCTCATTCCCTATACTAACCTGCCTCAGGGTGGCTGTGGCAATTTCTCAAAATAAGACAAAAATGAAGATTGCTGCATGGATTGACTCTTCCTTTCACAAAAGATTTCTCTAGCATGCAATACTGTTTGATAGAATTTTACCCACAGTAGAACTTCTTTCGAAACTGGAATCAATCCTCTCAAATCTTGCCACTTCTTTATCAACTAAGTTGATGTAATAATCTAAATCCTTTGTTGTCATTTCAATAATATTCACAGCATCTTCACCAGGAGTAGATTCATCTTTTTTAGAATTTTTATTCCATTTTAAGAACCACTTTCTTTGCTCACCTATAAGAAGCATCTCCTCATCCATTCACATTTTATCATGAGATTGCAGCCATTCAGTCATATCTTCGGGCTCCACTTCTAATTCTAGTTCTCTTGCTGTTTCTAACACCTCTGCAGTTACTTCCTCCACTGAAATTTTAAATACTTCGAGTCATCCATGAGGGTGACTCCTGTTAATGTTAATATTTTGACCTTCTCCCATGAGAAATGGTATCTTAATGGTATCTAGATTGGTGAATCCTTTCCAGAAGGTTTTCAATTTACTTCACTCAAATCCATCAAAGAAATCACTATCTATGGCAGCTGTAGCCTTACAAAATGTATTTATCAAATAATAAGATTGAAAGTTGAAATGACTCCTTGATCCATGGGCTGCAGAATGGACGTTGTGATAGCAGGTATAAAGACAACATTCAGAGCTCTTGGGTGATGAGGTACACTGTCAATGAGCAGTAATATTTTGGAAGAAACAGTAGGTCTCAACAGTGGGCTTAAAATATTCAGTAAACCATGTTATAAACAGATGTGTTGTCATCTGGATTTTGTTTCTCCATTTATACAGCATAGTCAGAGTAGATTTAGCATAATTTATACAGGCTCTAGGATTTTCAGAATGGCAAATGAGCCTTGGCTTCAACTTAAAGTCACCAGCTCCATTTACCCCTTAACAAGAGAGTCAGCCTGTCCTTTGAAGATAGGCATTGACTTTTCCTCTCTAGCAATGAAAGTTCTAGATGTCATCTTCTTCCAATGTAAGGCTGTTTCATCTACACTGAAAATCTATTGTTTAATGTGGCCATCTTCATCAATTATCTTAGCTAGATCTTCTGGATAACTTGCTGAAGCTGCTGCATCAGTACTTGCAGCTTCACCTTGCACTTTTATGTTATGGAGATAGCTTCTTTCCTTAAACCTTGGGAACTAACCTCTGCAAGCTTCCAAATTTTCTTTCGTAGCTTCTTTACCTCTCTCAGCCTTCATAGAATTGAAGAGTTAGGGCCTTGCTCTGGATTAGGCTTTGGCTTAAGGGAATGAACTGACTGGTTTGATCTTCTATCCAGACCACTAAATATCAGCAATCAGGCTGTTTTGCTTCTATCATTTGAGTGTTCACTAGAGTAGCACTTTTAATTTCCTTCAAGAACTTTTCCTTTGCATTCACAACTTAGCTAACACTTGGGCACAAGAGGCTTAGCTTTTGGCTTATCTCAGCTTTTGACATGTTTTCCTCGCTAAGCTTAATCATTTCTAGCTTTTGATTTAAAGAGACATACAACTCTTCTTTTACTTGAACACATAGCCATTGTAGAGTTATTGGCCTAATTTCAATATTGTTGTCTCTCTGGGAATAGGAAGGCCCGAGGAGAGGGAGACAGACTGGGGAAGGGCTGGTTGGTGGAGCAGTCAGAACACACACAATGTTTATTAAGTTTGCTGTCTTTTATGGGCACAGTTTGTGGCACCACAAAACAATTACAATAGTAACATCAAATATCACTGATCACAGATGACCATAATGGATATAACAATAATGAAAAAGTTTGAAATATCGCAAGAATTATCAAAGTGTGACATGACTTGAGCACATGCTGTTGCAAAATGACGCCAACAGACCTTTTTTGCTCAAAGCATTGTTGTCACAAGCCTTCAATTTGTTTTAAAAAATCTGTGAAGCACAATAAAGCAAAGCACAGTAAAATGAGGTATGCCTGAATACACTAAACAGGGTCATCCTATACGTATTATGCTATAACCTACTTTTTTTCCACTTACAGTATATCCTAGACAACCTTCCCTGTGAATACTTTATTTAGTTCAGGGGTTCTTAACAAGTGGTCTGTGAGCTTGAATTGAAATTCAAAAAAACATTATTCTTGTGGGGACATGTTGGTGCAGGTGTGATATATTTATTAAATAATAGTATAGTGTGGACTTAGTAAGGGGTCCGTGGTTTTTGCCTGACTGGCAGAGGGGTCCATGGAAAAAAAAAGGTTAAGAACCCCTGATTTAGTTCCTCCTTCTCCTTTAAACTGTTTCCACTGTTTTCCATTGAATAAATTATATAACCAGTGCCATATTTGAAGGCATTTTTAGGTTTCTGTTTTAGATGTTGCTTCAATTAATATCATTGAATAATGTTCTTATATAACACTAATCTCTATCTGAATTTATCCTGTTTGTTTATTCAGTTACTTGTTTACTGTCTGGCACCTCCTGGAATATAAGCTCTGAAAGCAAGGCCTTTTTCCTCATCCCCCATTGCATCCTTAGCACCTAGAACAGGGCCTGCCATGTACTAGGTGTTATTACAAGGAGCACTTGGATATTTCTGTATCTCTTCCATGATGGGTGAGTTGGCTACTTCCTGCCATCTCTCTGCCTAGCCCCCTTGCTCAACACTTAGGACTGCTTGCTGACTCAGCAGTGCCATTTTGGAGATTGAACTTATCTAATGGCCTTGAAATCTTCCCAGTCTGAAATCTATGAACAAGCTCAGGTCTCGGGGATTCTACCCCCACCCAGCTCCTTTCCTCTTAGCAACTTATCTGGTTGTATGGGTTGGGTGGGGGGCCAAGACACATTCATCACTTGATCCCTTGACCCTTTTGCTCTTGACTGCATCTGATATAACCCTTAAAGAATGAATATCATTGATTGATGCAATGTGTTGGAAGCTGTACAACAAGAATTACTTGATATAAAAAATACTTTAAAATATCTGCTTTTCTTTTGGATAAAAGTACCCCAAATCCTTTGAAAATTGCCATGATGATTAGCTTACAAAGAGTAGACTTTATAAAACCTGTTGCATGCATTATCTTTTTAATTTAAGAAAAAGGTATTGCCCTCCATTTATAAAAGTATTTGTGTCCTCAGAAGAATCCTAGAGTTTTCTTCATAGTTCTTATGAAATTTATTATATTATTGAATGGAATTTTTTTCATAATATTTTCAGTGAGTTATAGTTGATATTTAAGAAGGTTTTGTATACTAATTTTGCAACTGGCCACCTTACTGAATACTCTTATTAGTCCTAGTAGTTTTCCAAATGATTCTTTGGGATTTTCTATGGGTATAATCATAAACAAGTAATAAATTTGCCCCTTTCTTTTTGTTACATTGATGAACCCTTTCAGAACAACCTGAAAAAAGTTGTCAAAGGAATTACCTTCATCTTGTTCTTGACTTTAACCAGAATGCTTTATTATTGTTTTGATATTAAGAAAAGATCTATTACTGGTTTCTGAAGGGGTTTAAAATCAAGAGTGGATGAACTTTATCCAACACCTTTTTGACTTCTTTTGACGTGATCACGTTAACACATCGTTCTTCTTTTTTCCTATTAACATGTGAATTAGTATATTTATTAATGTTGATTTGTATCAGTCAGGATACAGACAAGAATGAGATAGCACACTCAAACAAGCTCATGAGCATTTAATGAAAATATTATTTACAAATGTGTGGGCAGGGTAGGCCTACGAAGGAGCCCTTATCACCCCTATGTCTAAAGGGCGAGAAGAGAGCTGTCATTGGAACACATAGAGATCAGCTGTAGTTGTGTTTAGCTGTAGCTGTTGGAGACAGCCACCCAATAGAGGAATGCAGGCACTGAAGTCCTAGCTTGGCATGGAGGGAGTGGGGGTGAGGATAAGTATATGACCTGTCTCTTCCCCCCTCCAATCCTCTGACGGTGCTTCTGATTGACTGAATTCAAACAGAAACCAGAAAGCAAGGCCTAGTGATGCAGTTCGTAAAGGTTGCCTTCTGGGACCCAGGCCAGGATGGGTAAGGGCAGTGAGTAGATCTGAAGGAACAAATTATTTATCCCAGCCCCACCCCTTCCACCCCCTCCACCCCCTAGCATCCACTTTTGGTCCAGATGAAAAGCTCATGCCCCCAACATGGGGGGCACACAAAGTTTTATTAGATACTATATCATTGTAGGGCAATGCCTATATACCAGAACCCTAAAACCATTAAAACATTAGCTACAAGTGGGAGCGGATGTGGCTCAAGTGTTTGAGTTCCCACCTCCCACAGGGAAGTTCCTGGATTTGGTTCCTGCCTTCTGAAAAAACAAAAGTGAACAAGCAAAAAAAAAACAAAAAACAAAAAACGAAAAAATCAGCTCAGGGAAGCTGATGTGGCTCAGTGGTCAAGCACTAGCTTCCCACACACGAGGTCCCAAGTTCAATCCCCTGCCTCCATTGCCTCAAAAAAACCAACCAACCAACCAACCAACAAACCCCACATTAGCTACAATCTTTTTTAAAAAAAGATTTATTTATTTATACCCCCACCCCAACCAATGTTTTTTCACATAAATAGTGGGAGAAAAAAGGGGGCAGGAGTGAAAGTTATGAGGCCTAAGCTCATAATCATAGCTGCCTTCTTCAATCACCCATTCCATGTTCCCCTCACCTTCTTCATGTGGCTCAGGTGTTTTCCTGAATAGATGATCCTGTTTCTTTTGGGTTGCCTCAGTTTTCCAATGACCAAGACAATTCCAAGAGGTAAACCTCTCAGATTCTAGACATAAACTTTTTTTTTTAATTACAGAAGTTGTAGTACAGAAAAAGTCATCCATAAAATATGGAGTTCTCATATACTACCCTATCATTAACACCTTCCATTAGAGTGTGTATTAGTCAGCCAAAGGGGCGCTAATGCAATACGCCAGAAATGGGTTGGTCTTTATAAAGGGTATTTATTTAGGGTAGAAGGCCACAGTTATCAGGCCATAAAGCATAAATTTCCTCTCTCACCAAAGTCCATTGCCACGTGTTGGAGCAAGACAGCTGCCGACGTTTGCCAGGGTTCAGGCTTCTTGGGTTCCTCTCTTCCTGGGGCTGCATTTCTCTCCAGGCTTAGCTCCTCTGGTTCCTCCACAAGATCAGCTGTAGACTATTAGGCTCTCTAGGCTTTGCTTCTCTCCACAAGGCCAGCTGTGAACTCTCAGGCGAATGGCTCATCTCTGTCCCGGGGCCTTCTTTCCAACATCAAAAAACTGCTCTCTCTGTCCTTTGCCTTGCCTTTTATATTTGATTCCCCCACCCACCAAGGGGTGGGGCTCAACGCCCTACTGACGTGGCCCAGTTAACGCTCTAATCATAACTTAATCATGCCCAGATTAGCAGACCAGTTTACAAGCATGATCCAATTATATTTTTGGAATTCAAAATTACATTAAATTGCCCAATGGCTACAGAGTGGTACATTTCTTGCAATTCATGAAAGGACAGTGTTATAATTGTATTAACTATAGTTCATTGTTTGCAACATAGTCCACTGTGTTGTACAGTCCTATGGTTGTTTTAATTTTTTAATTTCAATTTTAATTTTTTTAAAATATATATTTTTTATTTTTTTAAAAGATACTTAGATTATATAAATGTTACACAAAAATATAGGGATTCCCATATGCCCCACTCCCCACACCTCCCACACCCTCCCACATATACATCCTTCATTAGTGTGGCACATTCATTGCAATTGATAAACGCATCCTGGGGCTTTGCCACTGAGCATGGGCCATAGTTCACATTGTAGTTTACTCTCTGTCCCACACAGTTCTGCAGGTTATGGGAGGATATATAATGGCCTATATCTGTTGTTGCAATGGGATTCAGGATGGCTCCTAAGTCCCAAAAAAGCCCCCGTATTACACTTGTTTTTCCCTCTCCTTGCCCTCAGAGCCTCCAGTGGCCACTGGCTCCACATTAATGTTGTAATTTCTTCCATTGCTAGAATCACAATAAATCTATAGTAGAATACCAGTAAGTCCACTCTAGTCCATAGTTCATTCTCCAGTCCTGAGGATTCTAAAATGGTAATGTCTACTCCACCTCTAATTGAGAGGGGAATTTGATTTTTTTCTGTAAATTGATGGATGGGACTCTCTTGCTTGCAGTTGTAGGCTCTCTCATTTCCTTGGTATGGTGGTTGTCAATCCTCACCTCCTTGTTAGTTGTCCTGGGTGAGTCCAATGACCTGGAAAGTAGCTGTTGCAACTCCACTGAGGCTCAGGGTCCAGCTGGCACATGGACAGCCCAAATATTCAAGTCTCTTGGATGTACACCTACCAACTCCAGCACCAAGTATAGGTTCAAATAGAAGGGACAGATGAGCCATGTGTAGGGAAGCCATAACTGAGTCCAACTCCATCACTCTCAGGAGAACAAACTCCAAAGTAGGGCACGCTGGCAAGGCACCAAATTCTGGAGCTATCTGCCCTGACCATAGGACCTGGGTGTCTCCAGAGGCCCTCAGGAGCTCCACTATTTGGGTTAGTATCCACTTTGGCAGTCTATGAGATCCTACTGAGATATGCATAAGTGTTATCTCTGAGATGACCTCCTGACTCACTTTGAAGTCTCTTAGCCATATAAACTTATTTGTCTACCTTTTCACCCTTTTATTCAGTCTTTTTCCAGTTGCATTGCTAGTTGGTGGTGCTTGGTAGTAATCCCTCAGTGCCGGGGAGGCTCATCCCCGGGAGTCATGTCCCATGCTGGGGGGAAGGTAATGCATTTATATGCTGAGTTTGGCTTAGAGAGAGGCCACACTTGAGCAACAAGGAGGATCTCAGGAGGCAACTCTTAGGCACACCACAACATGAGGCTAAGTTTCAGTTTCAAGAGCAAAGGCTCACAAGCATAGTAGTCAAGGCCCATCAATGGACCATCCTCCTTCACCAGTCATTGCCCTTGCACTTAGGGAACAGTTGCTGCTCCATTAGAGAACATGACAGAGCTCTCCAGGGTGGGAATTCAATATTTTCTCGGTTATTGTGTGAATCTCCACCTGCCGTGACAATGCCCCACGAATATTTGAACATATTTATATACCTTATATGTATGTCCAGGTGAACTTCCTCCCAAGTATCCCCCATCACTGATACCCCACATAAATGGTCCTCCCCTGCCTCAGTTGTAACCCTTCTGTGATCTAAAGCTTCTTCAAAAATGAAACCAATAAAATAGCCAAATACATTTAATAGGAAAATGAAATAGTAATAATAAATTTAAATATAAGAAACAAAATACATAAAAATTTAAAGAAAACTAAAAATAATATAAAATTTTAAAAAATTGGATTAAAATATAATGAAAAATATTAAAAATTTTTTTTCAACATTCTGCTTTTCATCACTGTAGTATTGTTTGTTCTCTTTGTACAGTGACATATTCTTCCATTCATTCCCCAGTGTCTTACTTTTTTTCGTTTTGTTTTCAAAGAAGTTTTAGGTCACAGTAAAGTCACATACAGAATACAGGGGACTCCCATATACCCAACATCCTCCCTCTTTTCCCCCTTCCTGTATTAATACCTTTTTATATGTGGATGATACTTTTGTTACAACTGATATACAAATAGTGAAAAAAGCTACTAACCATGGTCAGTGGTTTACATTATGATTTACATTTCAAACCGTACACTTTTATAAATTTTGATGATATTTAACATGGGCTGTGTTCATCATTGCAAGATCATGAGGAACACTTCCACTGCCCACTAAATACCCCCTGTTCCATCTATTCTATTCCTCCCTCCCCCTCCCCTTTGGGCCCATGGCGACCACCTGGCTTCACTCCTTGGATGACAAGATCCATAGTTACTTGCAACAACACTGAGGTCTTGACACACTGGTTTGTCCTCCCCTATTAGGAACTGCCCATGCTCTCAAGAGACTCCCGCTTCTCTGTTTGAGACCATATCAGTCCTCCCCAGGATGGGAGTCCAATTCCTTCCCACTCATTATGTGGGTCTCCACCCACTGATACAACACATTATAACAAAATGATCACTTGCACACTCCCTAGAAGCCTGTCCAACATGTGCCCTGTTCCGAATGCCCCCCACCATCCAACACCCTAAACCAGTAACCCTTCCTTGTCATATTGCCATAAGAGCGTACCCAACTTTGTACTTTAAACCACATACCCACCAATCCCCCGTTTTCACCTGGTCCCTCCCCCCAACCCTCCCCCCAGTTCCATGGACTGTCCGATTCACCCTCCCCACTCTACCCACCTGTCAAACCTGCACCACCCAACCTAATAGTATCACTACCCTCCTGTCATATCCCTTCAATGCCCAAGTACACACTTCCACTTTATCATAGACTATGCCCATATGGGATTGGCTTACAACCTTCCTCTCCCTTTCTATTTCCTGTAAACCTGTCTTCCAGACAATAGCTCTCGAGTCTGCTCAATTTGCTTAATTCATATCAGTGAGGTCATGTAATATTTGTCCTTCAATGCCTGGCTTGTTTCACTCAACATAAGGTCCTCAAGATTCATCCACGTTATCCTGTGTGTTAGCAATGTATTTTTTCTTACAGCTGAGTAATATTCCATTGTATGTATGTACGACGTTTGTTAATCTATTCATCTGTTGATGGGCATTTGAGTTAATTCCAACTTTTGGCAATATGGAATAATGCCACTATGAACATTGGTGTGCATATAGCTGTTTGTGTCCCTGCTTTCAATTCTTACCCAACAGTGGGAGTGCTGGATCATGAGACAGTTCCATAGTTAGCTTCTTGAGGAACCTCCAAACTGTCCTCCACAATGGCTGCACCGTTCTATGTTCCCACCATTCCCATTCCTCCAC
Source organism: Cabassous unicinctus (assembly GCA_029593785.1). Classification (NCBI taxonomy): domain Eukaryota; kingdom Metazoa; phylum Chordata; class Mammalia; order Cingulata; family Chlamyphoridae; genus Cabassous; species Cabassous unicinctus. The sequence goes on along the minus strand of JAQZBX010037637.1, from coordinate 1,967 downwards.
ATCTCCTCCAAAACTTGTAGTCCTCTGTTTTTTTAATAGCCACCAGTCTAATGGGTGTAAGATGGTATCTCCGTGTAGTTTTGATTTGCATTTCCCTAATAGCTAGTGATGTTGAGCATCTTTTCATGTGCTTTTTAGTCATCTGTTTTTCTTCCTTGGAGAAGTGTCTTTTCAAGTCACTTGCCCATTTTTTAAACGGGCTGATTGTCTTTTTGTTTTTGAAGTGTAGGATTTCTTTATATATGCTGGATATCAGGCTCATATCAGATATATGGTTGCCAAATATTTTCTCCCATTGGGTAGGCTGTCTTTTTACTTTCTTGATAACCTTCTATGAGGTGCCAAAGATTTTAATTTTGAGGAGATCCCATTTATCTATTCTTTCTTTTGCTACTTGTGCTTTGAATGTGAAGTTCATGAAACCATTTCCTATTATAAGGTCCTGTAGATGTTTCCCTACATTATCTTCCAAAGTCTTTATGGTCTTGGCTCTTATATTTAGATCTTTGGTCCATCTTGAGTTGATTTTTGTATAAGGTGTGAGATGGTGTTCTTCTCTCATTCTTTTGGATATAAATATCCAGTTCTCCAAGCACCATTTGTTAAAGAGGTCATTCTCTCCCAGTTGAGTGGGCTTGGTGACCTTGTTGAATATCAGTTGACTGTATATGAGAGGATCTATATCAGAACTCTCAATTCGGTTCCATTGGGCAGTATATCTATCCTTGTGCCAATACCATGTAGTTGTTTTTTTAAAAATATATAATGCTTTTATTTAAAAAAAAAAAACACAATTTATTGAAATATATCAGTCATACATGAACATACATAGACAATAAGTGTTCAGTAAACATTGTGAACTTACAAAACAAACATGCATAACATCATACAGGGCTCCCACACATCACCCCACCACAAATACTTTGCATTGTTGTGAAACATTTGTTAACAAATTATGAAAGAGCATAATCAAAGCATTGCTACTAATTATAGTCTGTATCTTACTCCCCGATACTTTTTTTTAAGGATTTATTTATTTATTTTTATCCATTTTTTTTGCTGTTTTTGTGTCTATTCGCTGGCCAGTTCTCTGTGTCTGTTTCCTGCCCTCTCTTCTCTCCTTCTCCTCCTGTCCTCACTGGGATTTGATCCTTGGAACCTCTGATGTGGTTCTGCCTGTGCCACCTTAGTTCCTGGTTTTTTGGCGCATATCATCTTGCCTCTCCCTTGTGCCACTCTCCTGTTATGTCATCATCTTGCTGCATGGCTCACGGGGCCCAACAGCGCACCTGTGTACGGGGCCTGGGGGTCTCACCCACTTGCGGGGCCTGGCGGTGCACCCATGCACTGGGCCTGATGGCACACCTGTTCGAGGGGCCTGGCAGCGCGCCTGCACACGGGGCCTGGGGTGTTCACCCGCTCACGGGGCCTGGCAGTGCACCTGTGTACAGGGTCTGGTGGCCCACGCGCCTTCTATATTTTTCATTTATTTTTACCGGGAGGTCCCGGGGATCGAACCCAGGTCCCTCCATATGGGAGATGGATGCTGAACCATTTGAGCCACATCCGTCTCCCTGCTATATCTCTTAAGGTTGATCAAAGATACCTAGAATTACAGTCATTTCCCATACAGGATGGTCATATAATAAATCAGGCTCAGTTTATCACCAGCATTCCAAAAACTAGACCTAGGGAGAAAAACCAGGTCTGGGGACACATGCATGGTTTCTAATATAGCAAATGTTTAGCCTACCCTGATTATCACAAAATTAGGACAGCGAGACTATTTGCATTCCATGCAGTTTTGACACTGTAGCTTTGTAGTATGTTTTAAAGTCAGGTAGTGTGATTCCTCCAATTTCATTTTTCTTTGTCCATTTCCTCTAAATTATCCTTTTTGTTGGCATAAATTTTTCAAAGTATCATCTTATGATACTCTATTTCTGTGGGGTCAGTGGTGATATCCC